>JAQMYL010000007.1:15147791-15163179 GCA_030014365.1 Clarias pachynema | reverse complement strand
CGAGCCATATTACATGCGGAACAATTCCGCGTCTGTTTCTGTAAATTTAAATCATGTTTTTATTAAGTACTCGGTATTGATATCGGCGAGTACTGAAATTCAAGTACTCGTACTCGTTTTCCAAAAAAGTGGTATAGGTGCATCCCTAGTTAAGACGATAGACCAAAATCTCTACCGGTTGACAAATTTCTACCGGTTAACCGTGTATACCGGTATATTGCCCACCCCTACTTGTATGCTATACCAAACAGTTAATTGTGGTTTTTTCTTGCAAAGCCATTTCATTTTAATACCTTATTGCTGGCTTGTTGTTTATGTATTAATAAAACGCTTCCCTGCAAAAATCAGCAATTATACATGACAGGTGAGATTTAATTAGAATGGGGGGAAAAAAAGAATAGACCAGATAAAATCTAGTGTGAATTTTCATATCTGCCTGTTCAGTTGCACCAGTGATCAAGATCTTCATCAGTGTTGAATTCTGCCCACTTATCTTTGCACACATTTTCATTCTCTGTAAATTTGACTAGTTTGTATTGATACTGCTGTTGCTTTATAATTTTCAAGGTAAAACTTTGTTTCATATTTATTCTGGAGTCTCATCCTGACAGATGTATTATACGGATTTGTTGAAATCTTGGTCAAAAAGTATTCATTAATGTTCTCTAACAGCAGCTCTAACGGTAGTGCAGAATCACAGATTCATTTTAATGTTATTGCTTTCATAATAAAGGCTCATTCACAGTCAATGTGGAAGTTTACACTAAATTTGACTTTCTGTATTATTATTATTATTATTATTAAACAATTCAAGAGAATTACCCATGTATTAGATTTGTCATATTTGAATTAAGTTAATTATTTAATTCGTGACCAACATTTTATTTTCACACAACACAATTATTTCACCAGGTCTCCTGTCATGTTCAGTTTTAGTAATGCAAACTTGCAAAGAACCACCACAGGTACTGAGATGGCCACATCACCTAATATCACCTAATACACCAAATACTGTGTTTCTGTGTCTGTGAATCCCCAAAACTGACGGAAATCAGAATAGGCTTATTCTCCTGACACTGTTTTTCTTGAAAATCCATTCGTTTGTTTAGTTTAGTTTTGTTTTTTTTCTCACACACCTTTTCATCTCTTCATTTAGGCATTTGGCAACGCAAAGACAGCCCACAACAACAACTCTAGCCGTTTTGGGAAGTTCATACAAGTCAACTACCTGGAGAGCGGAGTGGTCCGGGGGTGAGTTCGTCACATCTGTTTTGCGTTGCGTGTTTAAATGTGTGAAGTCATTAGCAGCACATCCACTTGTTTTCTTTTTAGCAGCCTGTCAAATTTTTCAGCATCTGTGTATTCGATGCACATGGGTTCCATTAAGGTCAGGCTGGCTCATAGCACATGAAACAAAGCAGCATGGGAATGAGGGTTTTGAAGACCTTGTGTGGTTGTTTTGCACGTCAGACTAAAATCATGTGTCATTTCCTCTCTCAACCCTAAGAGAATGTGCATGACTAGAAATAAGGAACTGTTCTAGACTGGGGCAATGATGGTTCCGCTTAGATTAAACCATCCATGCTGTATTTTTTTATCATTCTAAAAAGGTTTGTGTGATTTTTAAGTAATGTTATGTTCATTGTTTTAGACAATTTCAGGATATTAACATCATCTTCTATTATAATCACTAGCCTCCTTAATGCTAAGTGCTCACATAAATGAAGTGCTATTTCTAACGTGAGAGTTTCTCTGCACACTTGCTTCACACTGTGTTTGCAGTTCACAGACACATGCTTGTTCATACTTCTCTTTTCACTCCTTGTGCTCTTTATTGAAGAAAGAGGGTTGGTTAGGTTCTACAACGTGTACAAAAATTTGTGGAGGGGTGATTGTGGTTTAAAAGTTGTTGCAGATTCAATCTTTGACAACATTTTAAAAAACTCTAAATGTCTGCTACAATTCGTATGCAGGGATTTTACGGGAGGGTCACCAGCCATCACCTTGCATCACCACCATCTTCCTACGAGGCACATGAAGCCGGCTCATTGCATATTTTTTTAAAAACTTACTCGCACAATTTTAGGGAGCAGGTAAACACCCTCAAAGTAAAATGCAATCTTCCCACTTCACGATTGTCTAGTGACTGTGCCCCCTAACCAAGAGCATTGTCAATTTTGTTGTCTGGATGATGGAGCACTACTTGGTACCCATGTTTTGCTATGATTTGCGTGAAATAAATCAATAAATGGACACCTGTCTCTTAAGTTCCCATCACCTGGCACAGGGTTACCTACATAATACCTTATGAATATACAACCATTAGAAGGCAAGTCAAAAGAATTGCTCATACTTTGCAGACATTACTGTTTTTTCCCTGGATCTACACAGGTTTTTTTTTTTTTTTTCAGTCTTTCTGCGGCTGCACACTCGTTTTTTCCATTGCAAGAGACGGTGATAATTAAACACACTTGCATGGAGTCAGTCAGAGATTAGATCCAGTGCAGACGCACAGCACGCTGCTTTTACTGCTGAGGGGAAAAGACGGGTCACACTGGGTGCAGCGGGCACTTTTGTCTCGTTTCTGAGTCTTTGTCAAAAAAGTCTCCCTTGGACAACAATACCCGCAGCTGGTGCTGTGTGCAGCGCACGTGCTCAGCGCGAAACAAAAGCAGGGCTGCACCAGAGCAAGTACGGCAACCAAGGAGGCTCAATAAACCCGATAACAAAGCTGGCTGCTTGAGAGATTGCTTTCACACACTTCATTGTTCTTTGGCTGAATGCAGCCCCATGCAGTCATCTCTACTCTATTGATGAGCACTCAGTAAGTCTGTTGCTTTTGTTATTGCCTGACCCTTTTTTTTTTTTTAATGGGAGGGCTACAGTATACATTTTGATGGACGCTTATTCGTCTCTTCTGAGGTTTGTAGATCTCTCAATATGATTGCAACCATGTTAAATGTGTTTATTTATTCTTGTATACAAGGACAAACGGAAAACGGAAGAGTTTAGTGAATCTCTGTCCAGCTCTTTATTTTGTTTCTCTATGGTAGAATAATGCTGCTTTGGACCACATGGTCGCATCACTTTTTTTTCTTGAGTCTTTGTTTGGTTTGCAGTATTGTTCAGACCATCTGCCTCCACTGTGTCATTGACCAAAAGCCTTGAACACCCTTGACTCCTATTGACAATTGACAGCCTGACAGTCCTGATTTGTATTTCAATCACTACATGCAGCAGCGAAGATGAGAATTACGTGAATGGTTCTTTGCTTTTGTAGGGCAGTGGTCGAGAAGTACCTGCTGGAGAAATCCCGCTTGGTGTCCAGAGAAAAAAATGAAAGGTAAGAAAAAGGCCTGTGATCATAATAATACTTTCCATCATTTATCTTTAGAGACATCTCATTCTAAACTAAGTATCATACCGTATAATTTGTATCGGCTGTTTTTTAAGCAGTCATTTGTGTCAGTGATGAACTAATTATACAATGTGAGAACTAGGTGACATTCCCACTTATCAGTGGTAGTGTGGATAAACAACCCCTGATTGGTGCAATATAAACACAGCTGGTTAAATTGGAGCACAAATGTGCTTATCTCCCTCTGAAACGCCATTTTGTCTTGTAAAATAGAAACTACCATGTCTTTTATTACCTGCTGGTGGGGGCATCACAGGAGGAGCGCAAGGAGTACAAGCTTCTGCAGCCAGAGAACTACAACTACCTCAAGCAGGTGAGCCCACTTTAAAACTGGTTGGAGACACGGATGGGGAGATTTTTACCACCTGTTAGATCACAGCAAGGTCATGTCCAACCATGTCATGTTACTATGACTGTTTACAATTAGTAATATCTACCTTATTCATGCCACACACACCCCCCCCCCCTCTTTTTCAATAGCAAAACTTTACCATAGAGGATGCAGACGATCTTCGGCATGACTTTGAGCGCCTGCAGCAGGCCATGGAGATGGTGGGCTTCCTGCCTGCCACAAAGAAACAGTAAGTTTAATAATCCTGAAATATCACAGTTATAAGGTTTTAATTCCTCTTTTAGCCATATCAAGTTAGCCTATATTTTTTATTAACTTAACCTGTGCACTTTTTGCTTTTTGCTCTTTTGTATAGTACTTGGGTAGTTTTGTTAATTTAAGGTGTTATTCTTATTTTTGTCTTAGCTACTCAACATATTTAGGTGTCTTAGTTAGCTAGTTAGGTTTTGTTAATTTATGTTGTATGTCTGCATTTAGCACCTTGGTCCTTTCGTTTCACTGTGTGCTGAACTGTATATGGTTGACAAACATAAAAGCCGACTTTTGGGTATTAGTTTGTTTGGGTGATTGGGGGAAGGCTATTCTCCTGTTAGGGGTCACCACAGCGGTCCATGTGTCTGCCACATCTTCCTCCGTAACTTTTTTTCATCCTGTCTCACCACATCCATAAAACTCTTTTTCGGCCTTCCTCTTCTCTAACGTTTAATTTCCTGATATACCCCTCATCTCTCCTCTGCACACATCCAAACCATCTTAATCTGGTCTCTCTAACTTTGTCCCCGAAACGTCCTACCTGCACTGTACCTCTAACATACTCATTCCCAATGCTGTCCATTCTTGTCACTCCCAAAGCTCTGCTTCCTGTCTTTCTGTCAGCGGCAAAACTATCATTTTAAAACTCCCGCACTGCAGAACCAGTCATGTCTGACGATGGTTCTGATCCAGCATCTTCTACTTGGCTTTATTTTAACTGAAGGCATCTTGTGGGTTAGGGATTACGGTCAGGCTTACAGGAGGAGTGGGATAAGGTCCAACTCCACCCCCTTGACTTTGGTTCTGCAGCAAATATTTTCATTTGGGACAGCGATAGCATGAAATGACATCTGCATAAATGAAACATTTGAGAATATGCACTTAATTCGTATTACTTGTCTAAACATTAGAATAATTCTCAGTTTAACTTCTCAGAAAGTGTAAAAATGTTGCCTGGTTGGAAAATGAGACGGCATTCAGTGAATGCCTGGTGCACATTCCTTCAAAACAAACATGGTGAATTTATTTTGAAACAAGTACGCTTACTGGGGTCCGTTCTTCGTACGTCGCTTGACACATCCGAGATGAATTGACGCATCTAAGATGAGATCATAATTATGATGCTAATTACGATGTGGCTAATTTGGTTCTTTGAGCACACCTGTTGTTGATGATTAATATATGCTGGATTGAGTTGTCTAGGATTATTGCGCGTTCGTGCGTTGGTTTAAAAGGCGATATGCATCGATAGTAGAAACACTGATCACAACCCCTTTGATTGGTTGACGAAATGGCAAAAGAGCGAGCTCAATTGTTTTTTTGTAACACGTGTTATGCGCTGAAATGCCCCCCCCAGGGTTTATTATAATAGTAATATCATATTTGATAATAATAAACGTATGAATTTATGTTCTAATATAATATTTCATAGCGATTATGTGGGTGGGGGGGCAATTCATGGCAAGGGGGAATTTTAGCGCATAACACCCGGCACGCTCTCCCTATATACTGCGTCAGTCGTGCTCTTTAACCAATCAGATGTGACCTCGCCATTTCAACCAATGATAACCCACCAGGATTGCAGCCTAAATCCTGTTTACAGGAAATAAACCGAGCTGGTTTAAGCTTACGGACATGTTGCTATGACAACAAGTGCGAGATGCGTATCGAAGAACGAAACAATCCACAACAATCAAATCCAGCTAACTGAGTTTGCGACGTACGAAGAACGGACCCCTGATTTCTCAGTGTTCAACTATAAGGAGAAGTTTATGTATTGGGGTATAGGAAGTCCCATGGTGTCCTACACCATATTGGTGTCGCCTGGTGACATTGCTGTAGACGTGGATTAAAGCTTATTTGCTCTAAGCGTTCCATCAAAAGTAAACAAATGACTGTGGAGCTTAGTGGCATTGAGTCACTGCATTTAGTAACTCGCACAGCTTCTTGCTCACACTCGCACGTGTTGATTCATAGTTTAGGTTGGCTCAAAAGGAAGCATGTTCTTGAACCATAATGAATTATGTAAGGACTAGAACACTCAGAATACTGTTATAGGAAAATAATCATCAGATGGGTGGTGTGAGGAAGCTTTATCTCTAAATAAATAAAAGAGAGGTTTTGTCTGCACATTGGCCAGAACTCGCTCTTTCAGTGATATCTTTACGTTTCCCACATTGTAGGACTCCAAACCAGTCTCAGAATTTTTTGTTTTATACCTGTATGTATGTCTGTCCAGCCAGATTTTGTCACAGCATCATGCAAAACTGGCCGGAGAAAATTTTATGAAACTTTGGCAGTACTTGGGTATTAATAAGTATAAGTTGTATAAGTTATAAACCATAAGTGAACTCAAAATGTTGAGTTAAAGCGATGTTATGTGCCAGGATTAATAATCTACTTAAAAATAAGCTTCTTGCTCAGTGTAAACAAACACTTGCACTAATCAATATTAATTAGAAAAGCTAAATTGAATAGTTGTACTGGGATTATTTAATGTCTTTACCACAGTGCTGAAGTGGTATAACAATGGTAAATGAATTTTAATGCACTGGAGTCATCTTAAGAAACAACTTAATATTTATCCAATTAACTTTTTAGATTTCTCACCTCTGATTCACTCTCCGATACAACTTGGCGTAAACAAGGCGTAAGATACCAGTTTGTCTCATATGTACCGAAACCTGCTGATAAGCAGTAATGTGGAAAGCTACTATGAGAGAAAACGCAGATCATTACAGCAAACATTACCGCAGCAGTCCGTGGTGAGGGCATGTAAAATACCCAAACTGAGAAATAAAAATGTAGAGAAAAAAGCAAATAGTTGTGTGTCGGATTTAATTATCTACTTAAGCCACGTATAGATATTAATTATAAAAGCTAAACTGATTTTTTAAAACTGGGGTTACTTAATATCTTTACCGCTGAAAAAAAAAGTGCTGAAGTTGTATAAGTGAATTTTAATGCACTGGAGTCATTTTGAGAAACTAGTTAATTTTATCCGATCTACTTTTTCTGCTAGATTTCTCATCTGTGATTTACTCTTTAATTACCGAACAGGGAGTGTATTTGACTGATGACAAAATAAGTACAACTTGACGTAAACAAGGCATAAGATACTTAACCTTAGAAATTAAATTTGTTTTGTATTAATAAGTTAGGCAGAGAGTTTTGCTGTACAGAAAGACTAGCAGACATGTACGTGGGCTTCAACTTGAAGTAATAACATCACTGATTACATTAAAGCCGATGAGCTTATTTTTTCACGTGTCAGATGATACCACAGATATTCAATTTATTGATTTATTAATTAAATATTGTTTTTATCTCATTATTGATGCATTTAGTTAGTTATCGTTCTCTGTTACATTGTTACCAGCTGTAAACATTATTTTTTTCCCCTGAATTTAATGAGAGGTTTCACAGAGAACCGGCAGAGTGTAAACTGTTCTCTTCTTTTCTTTCAGAATATTCTCTGTGCTTTCCGCAATTTTGTACCTGGGCAACGTCACCTACAGCAAGAAGGCCACAGGCAGGGACGAGGGATTGGACGTGGGACCCCCTGAGGTGCTCGCTAACCTCTCAGAGCTACTCAAGGTAATTTAGTGCAAGAATCTATTATAGGAATTGCTCGTTTAATTAAGCAGAGTTGTATTACGTCTTATAACAAATATGGAGATAGGAGAATTGTCTCATGGCCGCAAAGACCCAGTCTTTTGATTTTTCTTAATGTATTTGTCCTCTCTTCAGTTACCAAAGGTGTTATTTCATGCACCAATTCACACAGTTGATACCATCGAATAGTTTATGCCCAACTGTGTGTTTGTGTTTTTTTTTGCAGGTCAAAGAAGAGCTGCTAGTTGAGGCACTCACAAAGAGGAAAACAGTTACAGCCAATGATAAGCTGATCCTTCCCTACAGCCACAGTGAGGTACAGCAGACCATCTCTTTTAGTATTTCACCTATCACAGCCTTCATGGAAAAGTAGCATTACGTTTGCAAAGCCACTCATGTACAGTGATCCATACTGAGAATATTCAAAGATAAATAGCCATTTTTTTCCTCTTCTTCTCAGGCGATCACAGCACGGGACTCCATGGCTAAGTCTCTATACAGTGCCCTGTTTGACTGGATTGTCCTGCGCATCAATCATGCACTGCTCAATAAGAAGGACATGGAGGAATCTGTTCAAGTGAGGGAGCCTTACATTGTTCATTATCAGACGGGAAGCTTTTTCACAGAATTTTCCATGCCATTACTTTTTTCTTTTTTTATTTCCTGAATGGATAAAATATACCATAACTATGGTTGATATGGTTTTAAAAAGTAATTACTGTAAATTAGACAGCCCTGTCTGAGCTTATACTGTACAGCAGCAAAGTGGAAAGGAGTGTGACAGGTTCTGGCTATAACACAAAATTATGAACATAAGCAGCTCTGCCCAGCCTTGCCACTCTAAACAGGGTGGTGCTTTGACTACCTACTTTGTGTCTGTTTAAAAACTATATTAATCATAAAATAATTGCATATTACATAATAGTTTTAAACATGGAACAAATAGAATTATAATATAATAAAAATAATAGGAACATTTCTCATACTTAATGCAAGAATCTATTACTATTCTTTCAATTATGCAATTAACCAAACACATGGCAGTGGTGCTATGGATAAAATCATGCAGATACAAGTCAAGAGCTTCTGTTAACGTTCAGAAGCTATTAAAATGAAAAAAAAAATTAAAATGGTCACAGAGCGTATGTAGATTTACTCATGGCCTAAAGATGTTTTGTAGCCATGTTTTTAAACTGGCTCCTAACATTTTGTTTGTGTGTGTGTTCTAAATAAAACATCATATAAAGGAGATTATAGAAAGAAACACAGTGTTGGTCCAAATTGTATTTTTTCCCCCTAATTTTTGTGTACTGTACACAAGGTTACAGGTTGCAACCCTCCCGCAACACAAACATGTGATGCGAGTCTAGTCAGGAAGCTTCAAGAGCAAGAGTATCTAGATAGCTGAAGAAGTGTTTTTGGAATATAAATGTGAATACTTCACCCCTGATGAGCTGAAAAGGAATAGGTAGTAATAGATGTTTATATGCCAATAGATATCTGTCAAAAAAAAAAAAAAAAAAAGTAGTGCTACTACTATTCAAGGGCAATTGTCAGTGTTACTATGATTAAACAGGAAAATTTTTTATTTATCAACCTGCATTAATATACTGTATGTTTTGCAGTCAGAGGACTTCATTATGCATCAATGTTTGCTCAAGCCTTTCCATTTTTTCACTCAGTGTTTGTCCATTGGCGTTCTGGACATCTTTGGCTTTGAGGACTTTGAGACCAACAGCTTTGAGCAGTTCTGCATCAACTATGCTAATGAACAGCTGCAGTATTACTTTAACCAGCACATCTTCAAGCTGGAGCAGGTCAGACCATACATTGTTCTTTAACACCAGCTGTGTGTGTGTGTGTGTGTGTGTTGGCATTGCTTGTAGTTGAGTGTTGTTTCATGTTAGACAAGTCATTCTTCTATACAAGACATTTATATAGTTATTTGTGCTGTGTTTTGCATATACAGGAGGAGTATCAGGCTGAGGGCATCACATGGCACAACATTGACTACACTGATAATGTGGGCTGCATTCACCTCATCAGCAAGAAACCTACTGGGCTCTTCTATTTATTGGATGAGGAGAGCAAGTAAGACTAGAATATCAAACCACCATCTTTGTGCTACTTGGTCAGGGGTGGACAAACACAGAGAAGAAAATTTTTGTCCCAAGTTCCCTGGGCTACTGATTTGTCCACCCCTATTATCATGTACTTTGTACAATAAATTGTATAAATAAACCATTTTGCATGCTTATTACTTTAGAAAACATTATCTGCATTTCTCATTTGTGTGTCTGTTTTTGTGTCTCTTTCTTGTCCCTGCAGTTTTCCCCATGCCACAGATATAACCTTGTTGGCTAAATTTAAGCAGCAGCACGAGAGAAACCACTACTTTGTGGCCACGCCTGTGATGGAGCCAGCTTTTGTCATCCTCCATTTTGCTGGGAAGGTCAAGTACCAAATCAAGGTAACATCCACAACTATATAATACTTAAAATTTATGTGCATTTATTTGCATGGCATTCAATGTTACCCTAATTTTGAGCATCTTCAACAACATCTTAGATGTTATCCCTTTTAGTTATAATATAATTTAGTTGTTTTGATCAAACAAATATACTATTTAAATACTACTACTACTACTACTACTACTAATAATAATAATAATAAGCTCTGCTATGGGTGACTAACCTTTGATTCAAATTCAAATTACTTCAGCTACAGCTGTTGAATTCTGCCACAGCTGATCACAGCTTTATCTTTTCTATAATAGCAGCTCATTCTCAAGAACTTACATAGCCAATGTACCACATAAAGAGGTTATATAATATTTGTGTAAGCTTGCATTTTCTCAGTACCATGACAAGCAGCATTCTCCACCCATTATAATTTCAAGAGGGAGAAAAAGCAGTAACAAATAAGTAGAACATTTTCGTCTGATTGTACCTACCAATTGATAAAGGATTAATGACAATTAATAATTGTAACTGATGGCATAATGTTGAGTAAGTGGAATAAAATAAAACTTTGCTGTTATAGACTTCAAATGGTAACAGTAATTTTCTTTTGTCATTACGGTCCATTTCTGTTTTATTTTTTTAGATAAAATGTGCAGTATTTACCAGCTGTTGTGCTTGTCTGCTTATTGCACAGAGAAATTCTCTGTAATGTCAGAGCACAAGCCTCTGAACATAGACCTACAAATATGTATGTGTAAACTTTAAGCTGCTTTGTGGTTTTGTCGCTAAAAGAGGAGAACACAATGCTGGTGTTAATCAGAATAAACGGGAACAAGTGCAGGGAGTTCAAGAATAGTTTCTTTGTCCTATGACAAGACCTCTGCTTGTCTCGGTTGCAAAATAGGTGAAAAGCACTGGAATCCAGTGGTCATGGTGTTGTAGAACACTGGTCTATAACTGGAGGTTGTGCTGTAGGCAAATCAACTTTGGGGTGGATAGAAAAACTACAGTCATACTCCTCTTATATCACAGCAGTTTGCTGCTTATTACATTAAGGGATCGACTTTTTATCCTTTTTATAGTTACATGTGGTGATGTGGACCATTCGGGGAAAATTTAGTTCCTGTTCTCACTTATGTTAGTGTCTATGAACTCTTAGTTATGTCTATTTTCTGGCATCTTTAACGACTCTTGTGTTCAAATCCTGGCAGGATTTTCGGGAAAAGAACACTGACCACATGCGGCCAGACATTGTGGCCTTGTTGCGCAGCAGCGATCGTGCCTACGTCCGCCAACTGATTGGAATGGACCCAGTGGCCATGTTCCGTTGGGGGATCCTCCGTGCCGCCATCCGTGCCCTTGCTGCCTTCAACGAAGCTGGACGCCACTGGGCCGCAAAGACCTCTGGTACTTTCTGTAGAGTTTAGCTTTTTAAGATCAGAAGCAGATTAATGTGAAAGAAAAAAAAACAACTCAAGTTTATTTTTAACTCGCACATGAAAGCGTGTGGTATGTGACACATGACTGGATTTGAGACGATTAACCGTGCAGACTTGAGAACAAAAACAGAAGGAGGTATTGTTTGAGTCAGGAATTTAAAGTCTTGAATTTATTTCAATGGGAATCAAATGTTTCTGTGCATGTGGTATACATTTTGTGTGGGTGTGTGTGTGGGTGGGCGTGTGTGTTTTTTTTCATTCAGGTGTGGTTAGACCTGTTTCAAGAGTTCCACTGGGAGAGCTGCAGCGGTCCAACACGCCCATTGAGAGGATGTATCGGTAAGACTTAAACTTAGATTACTTGTGGCTTTAGGGGAGAGAAAGAGAAAGCAGGAAGTGCTGTGAGGAACTTGATCTCTTCCTATCCTTTGCTTTTGTGTGATGGTCATGTGATCTGTTTCACCTCCTGGAGGCGCACTACAGGCAGGTTCTCACAAGTCTACCCCACCGTAGCAGACATCATACCCCACTCACGTACACTTTACATTTTAAATAATGATGCCAAAGTGATGACAATTATCCGTTATGTATTACTTATTGCCTTCAGCCATCCTGTGTGCTTCTCCTGGTCATTCCTATCTATGACTTTTTTTTTTTTTTCCTTCCCTTTTCCTCCCTCAGTTGGGTTGGTAGGAAATGATCACAGATCTGCCTCCCTGGTTCATTCTGTTATAAGTGATTGCCTGTGTGCTGTTTCTCCTTTACAGCCGGTCCTCTATGCTCGATTTCTCCTTTGATCTCTCAGAGGAGCGCCCCCTAGAGGCTTTTGAGGACATCTTTGCTAGTTATGAGAGTAAAAAGTAAGTGGAGGAGAGAAAGCACAGCTGGAGGTCTGGCAGGGAGAGCTGGATGCAGTGGGCAGGACTGGGACATGGAGATTATGAACTCGTGCTGTAGAAAGCATGGTATTTGTGCTAATCTTATTCAGGATTATGCACTAAATATATTCTGTCGAACGAATAATGGTGGAAAATACATCGCTACAATAAGAGCTGGTGTTTTCTTTGTTATTGATTGCAAACGGCTAGAGCTCAGGGCCAGAGAAATTCTCTATAATGTCAGAGCACAAGCCTCTGAACATAGACCTACAAATATGTATGCGTAAACTTCAAGCTGCTTTGTGGTTTTGTCGCTAAAAGAGGAGAACACAATGCTGGTGTTAATCAGAATAAATGGGAACAAGTGCAGGGAGTTCAAGAATAGTTTAAGAATTGTCCTATGACAAGACCTCTGCTTGTCTCGGTTGCAAAATAGGTGAAAAGCACTGGAATCCAGTGGTCATGGTGTTGTAGAACACTGGTCTATAACTGGAGGTTGTGCTGTAGGCAAATAATCAACTTTGGGGTGGTAACAAAAACTACAGTGTCTTACTCCTCTTATATCACAGCAGTTTGCTGCCTATTACATTAAGGGATCGACTTTTTATCCCTTTTAAAGTTACATTTGATGATGTGGACCATTCGAGGGGGAACAAGTTAGTTCCTCACTTATGTTACAGTGTCCATAAACTGTTATACTTACTTATGTCTATTTTTTCTCTCTTTTGAAGTTAATGCATGCTCGGTAAATAAGCGTTATGTAGTCAGTTGATGAGTGAAATAAATCAATGAGGTGTATGGTAGTGCACATTTTTTTAAATTCTAATTTAAATGTAAGCTAGGAAATGAAATAAAAAGCACTATATCATAATACAGGTGTCATTAGTAAAGCCAGTATTAGGGTATAAAAGTCAGACTAGTGGTTTATTAACATGATGTCCTGTAGCCTCCCCTGCCAGCACATCCTGTTTGACCTCCTGAGCTGTGTGGTAGGTTATATAAGTGCATGGACCACATGGAGGCAATCAATTATCACCAGTTAACACCAATATCTCGAGAGTAACACCTGCATGGACTTCCTCATGTCACTGTTTTCCCCCTGCACTCACAACAGCATGGTTTTTATAACAGCACTACCATGCTCCTGATTAAGATCCCTGAGTTCAGCATTGTGGTTTCAGATGAGAGTCACAGGCATGCAGGACACGATGGCGAGTCTTCATGGCACCGTTGTGATTAGAATTCCAGCTGCCTGTGGTTCTCCATCTGCTACCATGGTGTGTGTGTGTGCGTGTGAGAGAGATTTAATATTTGTACACTGTGTGCACACTGGGGTCTTTGGTGGAGGAACCTACCCTTTCCAGAGGTGCATAATTTACTGTTGGGTTTCTGTTCTTTTTACCACATCCTATTTCAATCCATCTACACCTTCCTTCCCCTCTCTAAATGTGAATCAGCGACATGCATGCCCAAATTATCAGCTCCATTAAGGACTTGCAGTTGGATGGTGAAGACCCACGTAAGCTGCTTCAATCCTGGGGTCGCCTGCGCTTCCCACGCCACCATCTTCAGTGAGTCGGTCCAGAGAGACACCGTAACTGTTGACCCCAGCCTGCTGTCCCCAGCGTCATACCTTCTAGCGAATGACGTTCTTTTCTTGGCTTAGCTTCGAATGGACTTATGTTGTAAAAGTCAGATTTATAGTGAATGCTCCTGAACTCATGCTGCTTTAATAGACCCTCCTAACATATTTGGCACTAATTTGTGCCCGGCTGCTCCAGGTAAAAGAATGCAGTATTTACGAGCCTTGAGCTAAACTTCATTAGGCTCTCCTGAACTGTTTTTGCCTGCCGTGCTTGTTTGTGTTCTAGCTTCCAATTACACAACAGTCCCTCTCTTAGAAGTGTTACATAACTGTTAGATTCGGTTCCTAACCTTCTGCATGATTTAACTTAATTAACCTGTTCCTCTTTACACTAGGCGTTCTTGATTTTGTTTTTGTTTGTTAAAATTTCTTGGATAGGAAACTTTGTCAGTAAAATTACATTTCATTGGCATCAATCATTACAGATAAATCTTGTGAGTATAATCTAAATGTGTACAATAATACAAGACATTTTGAGACACCCTGCATTTTGGCTATTCACTAGAAAAAAATAGCTTTCTATTCATTAACATTCAACTACATTCAACTACCATGTGAATAAATTATTCACATGGTAGCTTTAAACCATTGTTGACAACTATAATTGTGGTGGATGTTTTTTATTATTATAATACCCCCACCCCCAACCCATATACACACATTTTCAAAATCCTCCCGGATTTTCTCATGGGACCCAAGGCCCTTAAATAATAAAGCCAAAAGTATTTAAATACTTATTTGCACTCACCATAGAGAATAAGTTTACTCTGTATTGTTTAATTTAAAGTGTGTCAAAAATGAAGGAAAAAAAATCTTCAATGCCAACTGAACTTTGGCCAAAAATACACATTAATAGTAAACTGTTAAAACGCTAGGACCTGAAACAGTAGAGTTGGATTAAACATGAATCCTCATTTAATGTAATCAAGTGTTTACGAGGCAGCTGAATATAGGAGCATTTGTCTTTAAGAGAAAAGAGATGATCCATTATTTTCTCTTCTCATTCCTTCAATGGTCTCCTCTCTCATTCACTTTGCTTCAGATGCCCCCTTTAATCCCCCTCGCCAATGCATGACTGACAATAACATGGTACTAACACCATCAGCCCCATCCCGTCATACGCTCAACCTTGTATTTCTTTATTACAGGAAAAACAAAAACATCAAACCCAAGCAACTAATTCCAAAGGTAAGAAAAGTTACACATCATCTTGTCTATATATTTATTTAGTTCTATTCCTGTTGAGGGTGATTTTTGTGTGTGTGTGTGTGTGTGTGTGTGTGTGTGTGTGTGTGTGTGTGTGTGTGTGTGTGTGTGTGTGTGTGTG
>JAQMYL010000007.1:15127419-15147691 GCA_030014365.1 Clarias pachynema | reverse complement strand
GTGTGTTTTTTGTGTGTGTGTGTGTGTGTGTGTGTGTGTGTGTGTGTGTGTGTGTGTGTGTGTGTGTGTGTGTGTGAAAATTTTGTCAAATTTGTTGTATACATTGTGCTGTGTGTTCATTCATATTTTGTGCAGAATCTGCTGGACTCGCACTCACTGAAGTTCATAGTTGGCCTTCATGATCGCACCACCAAGTCTCTGCTTCACCTGCACAAGAAGAAGAGGCCCCCGAGTATCAGTGCTCAGTTCCAGGTACAGCATCTCCCTGTTCCTGCCTCCTACAATTATATCCTGCGGTAACAGAAAAATATTAATGCAAAAAAGTCTAGCAGACACGCTAACATATTTCAAAGCTATATAAATCAAAATGAAAGCAAGATAATCGTCTACAATTTTGAATGACTTGCATTTTTAGAAAAATTATGCTTTGTATTTGAATTTAAGTTGACCATTAGGTCAATCTCTATATTAACTTTTGTATTTTCCCTGAAAACAAAGATTCCTGAATAAGGGGAGAATGAGTAAAGCAGTAAGTTGTTTGTTTTTTTTCCTGTAGACTTCTCTCAGTAAGCTGCTAGAAACGCTGGCGAAGGCCGAACCTTTTTTTATCCGCTGTCTGCGCTCAAATGCCGAAAAGGTGCTCCATTTTTAATTCTTACACACACACACCATATTCTAGAGATAGTTAGATCCTTAACACTTTAAGTACTTATTTGAAAATCCTGGCTTATTCTACAAGCAAGCCAGCAACCAGTAAGTGCCAGGAAACTACCTGTTGATGCCAGGTTAGATCAATATAAATATCTACCTCAAGATCAGTTTACCAGGAAAAGATACGCCAGGCATGACTATAATAATAATTAGTGATTAAAAAAAAATCCATGCTTAATGTGTTACATCCTGAAAGAAATTCTGATAATGGCAATGGGTTATATGTGAGCAGAAGGAGATGTGCTTTGATGAGGCGCTGATCATGCAGCAGCTACGTTACACAGGCATGCTGGAAACTGTACGCATCAGGAGGTCAGGATACGGTGCCAAGTACCCCTTCCAGGTAGGCTATAGATACAGTACGCCATTTGAATGCATCTTAATACGATGTAATTTGCCATGTTTATAATAACTGATGTTTGTAAACCTTTATGCTGTGTTTGCTAGAAGTATATGCTGTATAATAATCTATTTCTGCCACAGGAGTTCATTGAGCAGTTTCGAGTTTTGCTGCCAAAAAATGCATCTTCTCCAGAAGAAATCTCAGCTCTGCTGCAGAACCTTGGTCTTGACCCCAAGACATACCAGATTGGCAAAACCAAGGTCAGCTTCCTGTTTGTCCTCCATCATCAAGTTGCACCAGCCATGCAAGACAAATTTACCCAGAAACTATTGCTGCTCATAAACAATGTCCATAAGAATGGAGAAGGTTGCCATACAAACAGGGACGGCGATTCATTTTATAGTTATGTTCGCTTCAATGGGTATTAGATCCTGACTAGCTGTGAATGTTTATCCTAAAACTAAACTTGCTTATATTAAATAGAGTACGTCTCTATAGGGAAGTAACGAGAGCAGGTTCATGTTCATTTCAGGCATATTTTTTTACTGGATGGTGTGATAGTGTTATTCCACTTCGAAAAAGTGATATTGGCGATTGTCTTTTTTTTTTTTATTCAATCTTTAAAGTTTTAGTATTGAGCAATTAGTTTTTTTTATGCAATAATACTGTATTGGTGGGATTTTGTGGGTAAACCTGTACTGTATAGTGAGATGCATGTCATGTGTTATAGATATGATGATTTTGTTACATTACCAATCCCTTCTGCTTTTTTAGGTGTATCTCAAGGAGCTGGAGAGACAAAAGCTTCATGACGCACTCCACAAAGATGTCATGCGCAAAATTATTTTCCTACAGCGCTGGTTCCGAGCTAAACTACTGAGGTGGGAGTTCATTCAGATGAAACAGGCAGCCATCATTATTCAGGTAAATTCACCTCTGTCAATAAATAAGACTCTGTATATTGTGAGATGAAAGTGTGCACCTGTGTCTAAGTGTGTGTATTTGGGTGTAGCGCTCATGGCGGGACTGCAGAAAAAGACGCTGTCAAGCAGCGACTCTGATTCAGGCAGCATGGCGAGGATTCAAACAGAGAGCTGAATACCTGAACCGGCGAGCCTCTGTAACTAAAATCCAGGCTCTGGCCCGAGGCCAGTCCGCACGAAGAAGGTGAAATTATAAAGAGCATATGTACATCATATGCAGTCAGAGGTGGTTTTGATCTTTGTATTTTAATTCAGTATGATTTTTTTTTTTAGGTACAATTCTCTAAAGGAAGAGAAGATGAGAGAAGAGGAAGAAGCTCAACGAAGGAAAGAGGAGGAGGAAGAGGCAGCCAGGCGAGACCAGGAGGCAGCAGAGGTGGCCCGAAAAGCACAAGAGGAGGCAGCCAGACAAGAGAGGGAGGCAGCTGAAGCTGTCAGAAGGGCACAAGAGGAAGCAAAGAAACAGAAAGACAAAAAGGAGGCAGAGGAAGAGGCAACAAAGCTTTCTGAACAGAATAAAAAGAAGGCAGCACCAGAGCTGCAACTTAATAATCAGGCTGCCTCAAAAATGGATAGACAGAATGAGGCCATTGATATGGTGGAGAACTCTAAGGAAAAGGAAAGCAAGCAGACTGAGGCTGGTCCTTGGCATGAAGCAGAGTTCCAGGATACTCAAGTAACACCTGAACACAATAAGAGTTCGGTTGTTTTAGAGAAGCACAATGAAGACACAGGAGCTGTCCAAAAAGCTAACAAAGCCTGTGATATTGCATTACCAGGAAAAAGTAGTCAGAATACAGTCAGTGATACAATAACAATTACTGTTACTCCCCTCCCTAAAACTTCTTCCAGTGTTTCTGCAGAGGAAGATGTCAAAAGCCCTCAAACTGGCACCATTCATCCTGATCCAGGCAGGTCCAGAGCTCCACCAATGGGGAAACTTCCTGCCTCTCGAAGTCAGGAAAAGAGGGAGCTGAGAAGGCAGCGTGGTTTAGAGCATAGCCAGAGGGAGAGTGTGCGTGCAGCTGCAGCTGGTAAAGATGAGAGCTGTAAAGAACTTGACCACTATACCTTCATATCTCAGAAAATTGACAAGCCTAAGAAAGAGGCTGAAGATGAAGAAGAGAAGGTAAAGAAAGGAACTGCAGCTGGTCCAGTCAGGCCCTCGACTCTACCCCTGGAAGTGCCAGAGTTTAAGGAGCCCAAACACACTCCAAGCACCAAGGATCTATTAAATCGGGGAAAGAGCAACACCCAGCCTGAGATATCATTGAAAGAGGCTAGACATCAGGAGGATCAGAAAACTCGCATGTTGAAGTATGGCTCATGTTATGCAATGTTTTTTTAAATGTATAGTGTGTAGTTATTTACCCTATTATTCATGCTTAGAAAGTGACCTACATCTATGAACAGTGCTCCAATTTAAGCAACATTTACAATAATTACGTCTATTCAAAGACATATTATTATGAAGGATTCTTCAGAGCAATTCTATGCTGAGGAACTAGAAGGGATAATCTGCTTCTTAGGTTTTTTAATTTCTAACTTAGTTAGAATTATGAATTTTTCTTCTGTGTTTTTCAGGACCTCCCGGTCATTAGACGACGTATCAGAGTTTAAGACCTCAGAAGTCCCTACTGGTTTGCAGGTAGAGTGCTCACAATGCTTCCTTTTTTTCACTGACTAACATTACCTACTCAGATTAAACCAAGCTCTCTGGCTCACTCAGGGCAAAGCGCGTTGTCGGAAGTTTCCCAGGCGCAGACATCGACTGTACTTTGTACATAACTGCTTAAATATTAAAAGTGCAGAAATGGAGGATGTGGAATTCTGGACGCTCTCTCACACAATCCCTGTACAGGTCATGTATCTTTATGCAGAGTGAGAAACTGCTTGGGGAGACTGGATGGTTGCTTTGTGCTTTTCTGTTCAATGAGAGAGCCTGCCAGCTGTTGGGGCGGGGGTTTCAGTTAATTGATTCACTAATAACATTTAGCTTTCTAGTCTGGAAATACTTCATACTTGATCCTAAGCCATAGTCGACTGCACGTTGTGTAGCGTTACACAATGTGCAATCGACTATGACTTGAGTCTTGTTTGTATTTTGTTTCATTTTAGTGCTATGCTATCACTTTTACAGCACTTTCTTGTAGTTGTCGCCAGGTTTTTAGTCCCACCACTGCCTTCCTTTGAAGAAATTCTAACCAACAAGTAAACAAATAAAAAGCTGGAAAAATCCTAGTATGCATAGAGTTGAAACAAATGTTAGCGTGAAAATCCTTGCACATTGCACATTCCTATTTTTGCTTCCTTTTAGCAACAATAAAAAAACAACGAGACACAAGTACTATTTAATCATCAGCAGCTCCCTATTTTCTGACTGAACATATAGTTCCATTAATTTTGGTTCTATTGGCTAACAACAACGAAGCAAGTTTAAAGATAAAGTTGGTAAAAACGTTATTCTGTGACCTTTCCCCTTAAGTGAGTTGGCTTTTCTGTCTGTTGAATTTTAATACTTCTAACTATTTTTGCCTAGTTAAAAAATATTATTGGATTACTGAATAAGATTAGTCATGCAAACCCCTACCAGCTGTAGCAGAGCAAAATGGAACCTGAAGCTCCCTTGTGTTTGATTACACATGCTTGTTAGCATTTGTTCATTTGTCCAATTTATTGGTATCCCCCAAAAGGTGTGGTTGCCTAATGATGATGGGTGGTTTTTCATTGATTATATATGTATGATTAATTGTGATCTTTATTAATTATTCAGTGATCTTATAGATACTTGTGAACAAGATCTCTTTCAATATTTTTTCTCTTTTAATTAATAATTACCGTTAAAACATGTAATGTGCATATAAAAATAATAATTTTGAATACTGTTAATATCTAGTTTGCTGCCACTTTATTATCAAGCGTTCCATATGGCTGACGAATTCCTTCTCTGATCAATTACTAAAATAGTAACATTGTCAAGAATAATTAAAGCTATAAAGTTGGTGTCTAAAAGGTGGTGTTTTCTGAGGCGCTTAAGCTTTTTTTCCCTTTCTTTCTTTTAAACATGGGACAAGATTCTGTTTTTGTCCATAAAAATGTGTATTTAAAAAAAAATGCAAAAAATCATTAAAAAAAAAAAAAAAAAAAAAGGCAATTTATAATCATGATGGTGGTGCTAACTATTTTCACACCGTAAAAGCATTGTGTCCTTGATTATAAGGCGCATCACATTTCATCACATCAACAGTGCTATAAGTATTTGACATTATTCTCTATCCCTCCATAGCCCATGCTTCATGTTTTGGAGGGTCCATCTGGAGGAAGAGCAAGCAGCGTGAAAAGGTCACCGCAGGACGACGGCCCTTACACCCAACCTCACACTCCTGAGAGGTGCGACCTGAAAATTAAAAATTAAACCTGATTTTAAAGGAATAGGTTTAGACTGGTACCAGAACTGTCAAAGCGGTAAACAAGTGGCTGATGGAAAAGATTCTGTCCCAGTTTGGTGGTGCCAACAATTCTTTACCATATACAGTTAAAAAGTGTCTCAACAGGTGTTGATCTGTCTCTATATTATTTTGGGAAAGTGTTGATAAGCAGGAATTTTGGACAAGTGGTGCTATTTTGCTTCCATAAGTTCAGGAGATAAATTTATCTGGTAACATGCAGATAACCAAAGAATTTTAAAGTGAATTTTAACTTTTGGATTTTTGCAGTATTGTAGCAACTCCTATGAGTCCAGTAAATTAAGCCAGTTAAATTGGTAAACAACCTCATGACTTAAGCATGAAATGAATGTTTAAACACTTCCAGTTAAAGCAAATAGTTCAGTTCTTAGCTGTGTCCTTGTTGTGAGCCGTCGTGGCTCTTATCACACCGGAAACCTGAGTCATCTGGCTCATGGGAAATCACCAGCCCTGCCTCAGCTTATCTGACCTGCTCATGAGTCAAATGTGAATACCCCCCCCCTCCCCGCTTTTATAGCTGCTTGGGAACAGGGACATTCCTTCAATTCTTTGCATCATCACGTACTTGGAAAAGACAAGCATGTTTATAAGGGCTGGTACCTCAACTCGTTTTTTTTTTTTCCTTTGGCTGGCTTGGCAAGAATCCATATTAAGTTTTTTTGGCCTGGGTTTTTTTTCTTAAAGAAAATGTACATCAGCATTTATGTGAAGTGTCCAAGTGCCTGTAAATGACGTACTACTACTACTATGAAAATGATTGTGTATTGTTCAAATACACAATTATGTATTAGTATAAACCTGTGTTTAGTAGTTGTTAAATCTATTCAATGTGGTTTGTGTTATAGACCAACAGGCTTCTTGAGGAAGATCCTGAAGAAACGTCCTCATAAAGAGGCTCAGACTCCAGAAGATGGAGACCTGACGATGGCAGCTGGATTAAGTGAAAAAGAGAGCACCTCCTGTAACTTGCCCTTTTTTTTTATTTTTATTTTTTAAATGAAATCTTCAAAAATGGGTGTATTATTTCTTAAAATCATTTATTCAACTGCTTTTTGATGTCCTAATCATATGGAGTTGTCAAATTTCATGGTGAATCTTGAAGATTATTTTTCTCTCTGTCTGCCACACACAGGCATCACCTCTTCACGCACACATCATTCAGAACCTCACAGTGGGCGCCCGAGTCGAAATCCCACGATTAAGATCAGCCGTGCCACGCGGGTCACAGAACAATGGAATGCCTCGCTGGGCCGAGAGATCACCAACGCCAACGAGCTCCGGCACCTTGATGAGTTTCTGGGAAATCAGGTCTCATAATCAACACTGAATATAGACCATAATGCATCAAACAATTATGCAGAGTGTACATTTTATTGCTATTGCTTGGTTTTTTACTATTTTCTGTGTGGTACAGGTAAATGACCTGCGCTCGAGAGGGAAGCAGCTGTCTGCGACAGAGAACATCTTTATAACAGCCACTATGCAGTTCAGAGAGAACATCAAAAGCATGTACTCTCTCTCAGTAAGTGCATGTAGACAGGGTAACTTAACAGCTGATGACACAAAAACAACAGATAATCTCAGTTTATGATTAACATACAGTTTTCTTCTATTTATTGCCAAAAGCATTTAAACGGGGGCAAAATTAGGAAAATGTAGCTTGGTTTACTGAAGCATCATGCATTTCGATACTCAGTCTCAACACCTATTGTAAACCTATCCCTTTCCTTGCCTGATGTCACACACGGGGAGACTTTATCACTTAGATTAACCTGAAGCAAGTCCATTTAAAGAGATCCTCTTTACATGGCTGTAATCTTCAACGCATTGTTTATCATTAAGCAGCTGTAAAAAACTATCCATCTGGAACCTTTGATACTAGTCCAGGGTTTAAAAAGCTCAGATCCTGTTTATACGTAAATGGCCTGAGATTTTGGGTGGCACTGCTTCTCTAGTGTGTGCTTGCATGTTGAACAAGTACCAAGTACAAATCCTTCCAAGACTGTGTGTGTTTGTTAGTTTTTTCCCCCTGATACTAATATCTCTTGGTGGGGAATACATTTGGAGGGGGTGAGGAAACAAAATAGATAAATATAGAACATTACACCGATCTGTACAATTAAATAGATATGTAGCAAATCAGTAAATAATTTAAATTCTGTCTGCTTTCATGATCATTTCAATTATCTTTAAGCCAAGGCATCACTAGATTAAAGATTATATAGGACTGATTAATGAAAGTTATACTTGTATATTTGCAGTCAATTACAGACCAGACATTTCTTCCTTTTCTTCTGCAGAAGCCTCACATTGGATATAAGGGTCTGATGAGGAGCTACCAGAATAAAGTCGTCAGTTTAGCTGACGAGCAGCAAAAGAGTGAGGTGCAGTTGGTTGTCAATCTGTTCCAGTCTGTGCTGGACGGGTTTATCAGAGGGGAGATCAAAAGAGAGGAGGCTGAACCTGTGAAGGTAGAAGGAGAAAAACTCTGCGGTTCTCTGCAAACTCTATAACACTGCAAAATATAATATGCTACATAGCATTGTCAGTTGAATAATTTTTTTTTAATGAAAGTATAAACAAGTATAGCTTATCTCTTTCTGTCTTAGCCTCCAAAAGGTCGGAAAAAGCGGCGGAAAAAAGACAAGAATGTAAGCGGTGCTACCTACATTCACTTCTCATATATCTGATCATATCCTTTCTGGGTAAAAACAAATAGCTACTGAAATGATCCCCTCCGTCCATGCTCTATATGTTTAGATGGAGAGCCCACTGGACCATATCTTTAACAACTTCCAGGTGAACATAATGCAGTCATGTGACCAGTGCTCCTCATACATCTGGGTAATGGAGAAAGCCTACATGTGCAGCTGTGAGTATGCGGCCTGCAGCCATTAATTTCAACAAAAAATCTGACATTTTATATCATAATCTTGTTTATGGAGACTCTGGTCTAAATATTGTGGTCATAGTATTTTAAGGTTGTCAAATTTTACCATTCATTATTTAATGGAATTATAACCAAGTGTTTGTGTTTCAGATTGCAAGCTGGTTTGCCACAAGAAGTGTTTGTCCAAACTCAGCACAGACTGTACTACATACTGCTCAAAAAAGGTACGTCTTACAGTATGATCACACCAGCATCAGTGTGGCCCTTTAAACGTAGGTTTGACAAATAGTTTCCTACAATATAGACTGTTTCTGTCCATTCTGAAGCAAATCAAAGGTTAATATTAATGCTCTTATTCTAATCTGTTATTGTTTCCATGACGATGCCTCATTCATACAGAGGGCTATCCATGTAAATAGATTAGAAACTGTGTACTAGTTGGTATGGTGCTAAATTTAAAAGACATATATTTAGATGTACATTTATTTATTATGGAAGGAGTCTCCAGTCTCAGTGTTTTGTAACACTTGTAAAGATGTAAAACTTTAATTTCTTAACATCTTAAGGTCAGAGGAGTTTACACATTTGCAGTTTCATAGTAAAATGACAAACTGTTTAAAGTTGCTGTAATATAAGTGAGAACATGATATTTCATAACATTAAATTTAACTATAAACTAAAAATATTTTAAATAATTTTTTAATCAAGTTATCATATGGCGATGTTGTGATAGTAACTAAAGTGCTTGCTGTTCAATTCCATTATTGGTTATTTTCTAAATACAGAACCGCAGTTCATTCCTTACATGTCATCTTCATTGTTCTTTCCTGTCTCTTCATGGCTGGTCCAGAATGAAGAGGACTCCGGTTCTCAGCACTTTGGTGTGCGCGTGTGCCGCCTGGTCAGCGATAAGGTCCCGATCCCCATGGTTCTGGAGCTGATGCTAGAGCACGTAGAGATGAATGGCCTCTATACTGAGGGCATCTACAGGAAGTCTGGCTCAGCCAACCGCATGAAGGAGCTCCGGCAACTTCTAGAAGCTGGTAAGACTATAAGCATCAGTATGTATGTCTAAACTTCTAAACAATGTGGTGGCCAGTTTATGTGGGAAAATGATTCCTCATGCTTCCAGAACCACTTCTTTACAATTTGAGTCCTGGAATATGTCTGTGTCACCAGGGAAGAAACACTCCATTGATGTGATAACCTGGTCATTCAGTACATTCAGGTTGTCAGCTGACTTAATTTTATTGCCACATGATGTTGCTGAGCACTTGTACAGAGGCTTGTACATCAGAGATTTTGCATGATGGGTGCATCACTCCAAGCACTTCCCTTCTTACTCTGATGCACCTAGCGCCCTAGAATAGGGTCAGTCCGGCCTCATCAGACCCCATGACCTTTTTCCATTGCTTCAAAGTCTAAATTGCTCCAAATTTAAACGTTGTCTGGTTTTGGTGACTGCACTTGGAGATGCATTAAAATTTCTTGAGATTGACTGACCATCTCTTAAAGTAATGATAAACTGTCAATTTCTCTTTACTTAACTGAGTGTTTCTTGCCATAATATGGATTTGTACACTAGTTGTAGAAGCTCTAATAGGCCTATTGACTCTGTACCCAACCTTCCTCTGCATAGCAAAACTGATGGTCTAAAGCACATTAAAAAGGCAAGAAACTGAAAAACTTTCCTGAAAACCATTTCCAGGTGACGACCTCATGAATCTGATGACAGAATGTCATGTGTGTGCCAAATTGTTATTGAAGCTAAATACAGCTACTTTAAGCAATCTATAATAGAAAAATTTTGTTTAACATTTTGTTTACTACATAATTCCATACGTGTTCTTTCACACTTTGGATGTTTTCAGTATTAATGAATAATTTTGAAAACAAAACTAACGTTCCATGATCATGTCCTTGTTCCTTAGAATTGGGCCCAATGGTTGAACGATTTATGTTCAAAAAATGAGCAATGCCTGTCATCTTTTGATCTTGCTCCATTCTCTCAATTATTTTCACTTTTGTCTCCATCATTATTGGTTAGTGCTTCTTAGAGGTACCATCTTAATCGCCGCTGCTTTTACACTTGCGTCCGGACATCCTGGAATGCTCGCAGCATGTGACAATGTTCAACTGGGCATGTTATCTAACTTCCGTGATTGAACATGTGTGAATGCATTTTCGTATCTCAAAGTTTGTAACTCGAATGTTCGTATGTAGAGGACTTACTGTAGTTAAAAGGTTAAAGTTAAAAATAAGATGATCAGCTTTAATGTAATTAGTCATATAGTGAAATAAAATTTTGTAAGGTTAAGTATCTTTCACCTTGTTTACGCCAAGTTGTCCTGCGTTCATCGTCGGCCAAATACACACTCTGTTCGGAGAGTTAATCACAGGTGAAAAATCCAAAAAGTAGATTGTATAAAGATTAATTTGTCCTAAAATGACTTGTGTTATTCACTTATATCATTTCAGCTGAATCCCAGATAAAATATTTAGTTTAGCTTTTATAATTAATATCGATTGGTGCTGGTGGTTTAGTTACATTGAGCAAGTCGCTTACTTTTAAAGGAGAATATTAAATCTGTCACATAACTGTTCATAACATCGCTTTTACTCACCATTGTGATTTAATTTATGCCGCATGTTTCAGGCAGATATCTATGTCCCGCTAAGTTTCATTACTTTCATTAAATTCTGTGCAGCAGTCGTTAAGACGTAAACAGAGTATCGCATGCGGATTGCGCTGTCAAAACTTGCGGTTCATGATCTGTCACATAACTGCTTGTAACGTCCCTTCTACTCAACATTTTGATTTCATTTATGGCCAGTTTTGCATAATACTGTGACAAAATCTGACTGGACAGACAGACACACAGACTTACTAACATACAGACATAAATTTTGGTTTCAGGTCCTCCAATGTATGAAATGTAAAGATATCATTGAAAAAGTGAGTTCTGACCTTTATTGATATAGATATAGATATAGGAAAAAACACTGAAGGAGACGGGGTGTCTGAACTTTTGACCGGTAGAGTACTCGCAGTAAATGTGCATTAATAGGTATTGTATCTCAGGTGTGAGAAGCTTCTTTGAATCAGAATAATCAGAGTGCAAGTGTATAATGTTATGTGTTGGTGTGGTGTTTTATAGTTTGGTTTGTGTTTGCAGATCCTAATACAGTTTGTTTGGAGGACTACCCCATCCACACTGTAACTGGTTTGGTGAAACAGTGGCTGAGGGAGCTCCCTGAACCCCTAATGACATTTAATCATTATAACGACTTCCTTCATGCAGTAGGTGAGTTTTAATTCTCCCCTCCTTCGCTATAGACTTTGGCTCTTTTTTTTTGGTAGTGCACCACCCTGAGGCAGGTAAATAACACTTGTGGAACAAATACTGTGTTTTAAACCAGTGTGTAAATAGATATGTATATATAACCAATAGTCAGTTTTACTGTATTCCAGAGTGTGATGCATAGATACTGAAACTTTCTTTCATTACTTCGTATCTCATTATTTTTATCTTCTTCTGTGTTTTGTAAGTGTTTGCTTTCCTGTATTTCACTAAATATTTTTTTGTCAGAATTACCTGAACAGCAGGAACAGATTCACACCATCTACAGGGTTATAGAAGAGCTGCCTACAGCTCACTACCAGACTCTTGAGCGACTAATTTTCCATCTAGTCAGGTACTTCAGCATCTTTTTAAATAAGCATCTTTAGACCAGTTAATTCAGTTTCTTTCAGAAATAGGGAAGGTTGTGATCACTTGGACATGTTAAAACATTCAACCTATGTTTTTCTTTCCAATTGAATTCCTATGAATCGCTGAATTAGCATTATCATTTGCCTTAAAACTATCATCATTTACATTTCTCAGTAACATTACATTCTGGTGATGGAAACAAGTGCTTATTGCGAGTGCTTAAGGCAGAACAGAATGTTAAAGATAAACAAGACACCTTGTGATGTGCTACTAGGAAAATAATCACTTGGTACCAATACCTTTTCTTAATCTCACTACCCTACTAGCAGCATGACGCAGAGAGTTTTAGCCTATTTATTGCATGTCATGTAATAAACTATTTTTTTCCTCCAGGGTATCAAGGGAGGAGAAGAGTAACCGGATGACCCCAAACTCTCTGGCCATTGTTTTTGCTCCTTGCATTCTGCGTGGTCCTGACAGTGCTGATCCGCTCCTTAGCATGAAAGACGTCGCCAAGACAACCACGTATGTGTTCCTGTCTTTTGCTGTTTGTCTTTCTACATACATTTCTGTCTAAAGATAATTGAGAATAATTATACCAGGGGTGAGAGTGGTCCATGTTTTTCGTCCTGATTTTTCCAGAGTTTGTGTTCGTTCTACGGGTGCACAGAGATAATGATGTGTGTCTTTGTGTACATGTTATACTGCACAGGTGTGTGGAGATGCTGATAAACGAGCAGATGAGGCGATACATCGAACGGCTGGAGGAGATCGAGCAGCTGGAATACGCAGAGACGCTGGCAAAGAACCAACTTAAGCTGAAGAGAAGCAACACTGTGAGAGCAGAGAAGACACACACAATACATACCTGTTGTATTTTTGTCTTTCACGCAGTGTCTCTTTTTGCCTACTGGGTTATTAGTCTCTGTTTGGTGTCTTTCTGCAGCTGCTTCTGTCTCACTTACTGGTTGCTCCGTCTCTTCTTTTTTTTTTTTTTTTTGTTAGTCTTTCTATTCTTTAGTCTTGCTCTCTTTTGCTGACTCTGTTTCTGCTGTTAGATATTTGTCTCTTTCTATCTCTTTGTGTCTGTGTGCGTGTCTGTCTGTCTGTCTGTGTGCGTGTCTGTCTGTCTGTCTGTGTGCGTGTCTGTCTGTCTGTCTGTCTGTGTGTATCTCTCTATTCTCTCAGTTTATCTTATTTTTTTACTTCTCGAATCTCTTTAACTTTCTCTGTCTTTCTCTCTCTCTCTGCACTGTACATGTATAGCTGTGAGTATTGCGCTGTCAGTATGTGATGCAATCTCTCTCTGCTTCTGTGTCGGTTTCTGTAGAGCTGGCCTTTACCTCTAAGGTTTACTTCTCCTTATAAAGGAGTGGCGGTATGTATGTTCAAAATGGAGTCCCATGTACTCACTCATCCTGTGTGTATATGTGAATCGTGTGGTGCAGAATCTCTCACACTCATTTCCACTTGCTGCATGTGTGGGTACTGTACTCTTTTTGCGTGTGGTTTTCATTCATGAGTTGTCTTCATTGCATTGCATGAATTCTCATTTCATCGTTGATGTTCATCGCATGACATTCTTAAATCGCCTTGTTTTCTTAATGGAAATTTCTCTACTGAAAAGGCAGTTAAGTTCTTTCATTAGTGGGCGTTTTTCTATTCATTGGCCTAAAGGTTTTGTTTGTGTGTGTTTGTATAAGACATCACTAACAGCTTCAGCCTTACTGCATGGGTTATAAACCTTGTGCTGTCTACCCTTTACATTTACTAACTGGAATGGAGTGGTCTCTGTGAATAAATTAACTTGGTTGTTTTTGTAATAAATTAATTTTTTTGTACCCTGTATAGTAGCACAGTTTTCAGACTCATTAAGTTCCTTTGCCTCATTTCACTTGTTTCACCCAAAGAGCCTACAGTAATTATAATTCAACTTTTTCACACAAGACCAGTAATAACTAGAATAAACAGCAGGCCCTCAGTGTAGGTTGTTTTTAGATACACTTCTGGTGGAACTAAAAGTGCAGAGCTGAAGTAAATTGACCTGGGTCAATGATTTGACGTCTTAGAGTTAGTTCTAACTTTCCAACTATTTCTGTGTGTCTGTGTCTGTACTCAAGGTGAAGGAGAAACCCTCTGACCTGCGTGCTGTTCCTGAGAATGAACCACTTGACTCAGACACCGAGGCTGAGAGGAACTTGATGGAGCGAATCAAGTCCATCAAACAGGAAAAGTAGGATTAAACACAATTCTGTCTCTCTTCTAAGAGACAAATAGTCAGACAGATTGAAAGAGAGACAGACAAAGAGAAAACAGGCAAA
The DNA here is from genome assembly GCA_030014365.1 of Clarias pachynema. Lineage (NCBI taxonomy): Eukaryota > Metazoa > Chordata > Actinopteri > Siluriformes > Clariidae > Clarias > Clarias pachynema. The sequence goes on along the minus strand of JAQMYL010000007.1, from coordinate 15,133,263 downwards.
TAGTCATTCAAGCCAAGAGAGGGAAACAAAGAACACTCTTTATTTCCCTCTCTTGTCTCAGTGACTTTTTCTCTGTTTCCCTCTTTGTCTCTCTTTTTCAATCTTTTGTCTGTTTGTCTCTATTTCCCTCCCTCACTCACACACACATTACATTCATGAATGCAACATTTTTATTTTATAAAATTAATGATGTTAAGAAGTCAGTGAAACTTTGTGGCAAACACATTTTTGTATGTCATTCAGGTTACTCGTACAATGTTTTCTAAGCTATATTTGACCTTATTTTTGTTAATTGGTGTGTGTGCGTGTGTTACAGAGAGGATCTGGTGTGCAGGCTGCCAGATATGGAGCAGCCAGGTTCAGATCAGGAGAATCTGGACTCGGAAGCCTCGGCTAGTTCAGAGAGTCTGTTGGATGACCGCACTCCCAGTTCGGACATGGAAGGTCAGTATTAAGGTACAAACTTTTACACTTTTTATTCTCTGGATTCTGTCTTGGCGTGACGAGTCACAGTGTCATTTATGGTGCAGGTGTGGAGAGGCCGCTCCTGGTGCCGTTAAAGAGAGTGGCAGTGACGGCTGCTCTCTAACAGGTTGTGATCAAATCATATGTGCGCATGTGGGGGTGTGAAAAGTTGCGTACGTTATTGATGCATGTGTATTGTACTAGGGGTTGGTTGATGTATTGACATAAGAGAGCATGGTGCTAAGGTCTGTAGGTGTAAATGAACTTTGTGTAAAAAATTGTGTATGTTGGGGCTGTCAATATACACTGCCTGACCAAAAACAAGGTCTCACACTTTAGCTTTGATCACAGCACATAATGTGGTGGCCAGTTCATGTGTGTCGAACTTCCAGAACCACTCTTTCACAATCTGAGTCCTGGAATATGCCTGCGCAATCAGGGAATAAAAACTCCAGTAATGTGGTACTATTCACTGGGCACGATGCATCGCTTCATTGACTTGACTTCCATTCGTACCCTGATCCGCCCATCGCTCTGGACATCAGACACCACATGACCTTTGTCCAAGTCCAATCTTTATGCTTCCTAGCGATTTGAATAGCCTCACTAACAATTGGTTTGCTTATGGCCACACAGTTGTTTGATCCCAATACTGTTACCATGCAACTTCACCAAGTGTTTAAATAATCTCCTTTCATGATTTTTTCCAACCGCATTTCTTCCACAAAGTTGATGGTTACACACTATCCTTCCATGTTTGACAAGGCTTTGAAACCCAGTTCTAATAATTTTAGATCTCCTTGATGCAGCCCGATTATCTGACGCTTCTGACACGGTGGCTTTTTTTTTGGCCAGGCAGTGTACGTTTTAGTATTTGAATGCATACAGAAATTCCTTTTTTCATCCAACAAAATGTTTCCTCAAATTTTTGGCCAAATAATTGTTCTTGCCAGATATATCTACTTTTTCTTTAACATAATGTAACAGTTTATGGTTATTGCTAACAATTTTAAACTCTAATGATAAAAATCCATATCATGCTGTTACAGAAAATTATCAGTTACATGGTGGCATGATGAAGCGGTAATAGTACCACCGTATAATTATGTTTAGAAGTGTTTTATTCCTTCTTAACCATAGTTATTTGCCACCATGCTACTTATTTACTAAAGTGAAGCATACTTTTAATCTATTTATAGTGACGTTTACTGCTTGTGGAATGTCTCTGAAACAGGGTTTCTCTCTTAAATAAGACAGAAAACGCAGCTTGACATGTTACCATGAAAAGTCACGTATCAATGTATCTGTACTGGAGCTGGATAACAAATACTGTAGGTACACCAGTGGCTCACACTGGTGACTTTCATACATTTTAATAGGGCAGCTTGGGTGTGGAGCAACTTTACCATATTAATGATTTAACATAATTTTAATCAGTGATCGCTCTATTGAATGAGCTGTAACAGAATAATAATAATGTTGTAGAAACAGTAACATATTAGAACGAGCACATTATTTTAAACCTGTGATTTGGCTGTCAGAGCTGCTGTTACAGAAAATTAAAACATTATGACAAGTCAGAATTGAGTTGCACTGTAGCATAAAGATGGAAACAGGACTGATTACCCATTTTAATTTGGCCGTATTGCATTTAGAAAGCTTAAAAAATGTGATCAAAATGCAAATTGAAATAATTATTTTGATTGTGTAAAGCTGCTTTGCAACAATGACAATTGTTAAAAGCACTATACAAATACAATTGAATTGAAATCTGCCTCTTTAAAGTAGGTTTAATGGTAGGTTTACAGCATGGCCTCATCATGACACAATTTTCACCTCATGTGGTTTGTTATGGTTTTATCTGTAGTGCTGTCTGTCCCTGTGATCTTTTTTTACTTAATATTTAAAGTAAGTAAAATTGGGGTGTGGTTGTTACCTTTGCTTGAGGTGTTTCTTAAGCTGGGTGCTTTTGCATAAAATGCATGGGGTCTCCAGTAGGCTTGATGATAATAGCATGAGTAGTTGCATGATGACGTAGTTATTTTATTTTGTTGTGCAGAGGGGGCTGGGATTGTTTCTCTTGTCTGAATGAATGTATTATTCTGTTTGCTGTCCAGGTAGGATGAAAGCCATACTGCAAACCCATAAACATAAACCCTCTAGCTCATCCTCATTACCCCAGTTGACTTCATCAGCAAGTAAGGTCTCCCTCTGTCCTTCCCCACCTGCATCTGCATGTTCCAGAAATCAGCTTCAACGCCGGCATCCCATCATCCCCTGCACCGTGCGCATTCCCCGAGGCGCCTTCACACTCGTCCCGAGACGACCACGGCCTGGACGCCGCAAAGACAGCATCCAGTCACTCTTCATCTCCTCTGGGACTGAATTAGATGCCTTGGCTTCTTCTGCATCTTCTTCCTCCCTCCCGCAGGACCTCCTCGTCTCTTCCAGACGCTTCTCAGACCCTGACATTGGTCAATTCCAAGATGGTGTTTGATTATACGCCTTCAATAACGGTTCAACCAGGATGACTGATCCTGTCCACCAAGCACTTTTTTTTAACTCATTATTATTGATATAGAATTTTTAATAGACTTTAAGTGCAGATACGTGGTGCAGCCTCATGGGTGCTATCATGACCTAAATTCTATGCTTCATATATATATTTTTATTTTATTTTATTCGACAGAGCATGTTGTTGCACCTTTCTTTTTCTTTTTTTTAATCGTTTTTAATTGTGCCTTTGGTTTCTTGTCAGTGCTCAATTTTATGTTTGTACTGTTTGTCCTGAGAAAAGTAGTAGGACAAGGACATTTTTGGAAATGACCTCACACTTTAAACACTTAAAGTTACAAAAGCCAGAGATTTTCACACCCGTTTTTCACCAACACATTGCTGGTGCAGATCCTGAGGACCAACCAACCTATTTTTAAGGAAGTTTTTAACAGGTTTCTTTATTATTTTTGGCTCTGAGTGTGTTTTACCTTTCAGAGTTAAATTCCTAATAAAATATACACAGCACAAAGAGAGAGAGAGAGAGAGACAGGGAGAGAGCAGGATGTATGTAAGAGTATGGATTACTTTTAGCTATTTATTCGGAGTGTACAGTTGAGCATTTTGATGTACTTCTTGGCTAACAATTGATTCTGATCCTAATAGGGTCAATGATTTTATGGTTGCAATATACAGTTGTTGTTTTTTGTTTTTTTGCAATATGTATTGGTTTTCTGGTATGTAAATACTTCAGTCTTCACAGTTATCATGCTTCCAGATGAATCCTTGCTGTCTTATGCTGGAAACGGTTCAACTTAAATTTCCATGAAACTTGTTGGTGAAATGGTCTTTCTATGGACTTTTCAATCTGTCTGGGTTTTATCTAAAATATCATTTTAATAGTGCAAAGAAGCAAAAAACAGCATGAGACACTTTCCATTAATTTAAGAGACCCAGATGAAACAACATGAAACATTTCTGCACTCGTATCAGTTCCCCCCCTCAGACAATTAACCACAACCAGGATCTTGTAAGAAACAATAGGATGCTGTGCTCGATATCAGTTGGAACAACTGAGGAAAACTGTGTGTATTGTTTACTATGGTGTCACTTGTTTAACCTGCTGGTGTTTGTTGTGCCATGTTGAAGTCAAGCGAATGAGAAAGAATGGATGATTACAGTCATGCTTGCCTTTTTTTCTTTTTTTTTGGTGTATTTGTACTCTTAAGTGGTGAATGTTTCTGTTCTGCTTCTACGGGACAGATTGAATGCATTATTTTCTTACAATACACTTTGTACTTAGCTGCAGATGTGCCTGATTTTCATTCTTCAAACGTCTTGAATCTGGTCAGTATGTTGTTGTTTATGCTTACAGGGTTATCTCAGGATAAACGAGGACTGAGAGGAGGTCTGATGCTCATCATTTGTATGGAATTTGCACAAGCACTGATGAAGTAGAAACGTTGAGGGGTTTAATGAGTTCCATGACGGCATCTGGATCCAGGACGGAATTAGCGTGTAGTTTAGGAAAACTTTCTAAAAACTCATATTAGCAATCCCTATAAACTTCCAACATGACATTTTATAGACTGATTAAGTTTAAACCAGTAAATTCTGTTTTAAGTAAACAGCTACTGATTCCTCATTTTGCTGTGGGGTTCACCTTGTGTATTTAGAGTGCTGAAGTTTATTTTATGACACCTCACATTATGACACTGGCAAAAAAAAAAGATACTTGGCTGAGTCTAAGGCCAAATTCTACAAGAATTGTTAAAAAAAAGAGCATCACAGTGTTTAATGGGAATCCTGCATTTGTTGCTTTTGAATTCTGGATTCTAATTGGTCGATGTTTATAACTGCTGTAACACACAGCCCAGTCAAAAAATAAATCGTGCAGGCTAATAATTTTACTGGATTGCCTTAAGATTTGATTATAGTGCACATTCACCATGGCAACAATTTAGTCACTCAGAAAAGCTTCTCCAGCAAATGAGAGTGACAAAATGATCGGCTTTAATATAATCAGTAATATTATTTCAGTTTGAAACCCACGTACATGTCTGCATGTCTTTCTGTACGGCATAACTTATTAATATAAGGAAATAAAAAGTGTAAAGTTGAGTATCTTATGCCTTGTTTACATTAAGGTGTACTTGTGTCGTCGTCAGTCAAATACACTCCCTGTTTTACTTCCAATAGGAAGAATAAACGTACATTGATCTGTACGACAACTTTGAAGATTCAGTTTTCCTACTGTACTTTGGTTTCTTTCTTTTTTTTCTTTTGATTAATCCATGCGTGTCGTGTTCGTCTGGGCTTCGTGAAGATTTGGGCACTTTGTAGGGGCATTACGGTCGTTTCTGTGGCTGCCGCACACTCTGTGTATTTACGGTAAACTATCGCGTTGATTAGCTCTGCTGCGTGACGCGTTAGCCACGCCCACCGTATTCGTCCAAAAAGCGTTGGCTGCTGTGAGGAAATTTAGCACAAAACTGCTCATAACGTCCCTTCTACGTAACATTTTAATTCCATTTATGTCGCAGGTTTAACTTAAGGCAAATACCGAAGGACTGACGAAGTTTTAATAAATCCTGCCCAACCAGTTTTGCGTGATGCTGTGACGAAATCAGCTGGACAGTCAATCATACAGAAGTAATTTTTCGTTAAAAAAAAAAAAGGGTAATTTTTCGGGGGGGTGCAGGCAGAAATGTGAAGGGGGCCTCATGTGTACACATCATGCTCGAGCACTGTTATTTTCCCTGTGCTTATAGTAACAGTATTGTCCTTGCTGAATTGTGTTGTTAGCTGTGTCCAAAGCCTGGAGAAGTGGAATGCACTTTGTCAGGCCTCTACCTTCAGACCTGTCCAACTTGGGTGTCCCACTTG
>JAQMYL010000007.1:15103506-15124028 GCA_030014365.1 Clarias pachynema | reverse complement strand
TATACACACACACACACACACACACACGTGTGTGTGTGTGTGTGTGTGTGTATGTATATAAATATGTATATAAATGTATTACAAACTTTTTTTGAGTCACAAGTGTATTAAAAAGCATAAAATTTTATGTAAAAATGTTGTTTGTGTGTGAATTTTGGATGATTTTACAAAATCCTATAACTCCACCTGAGTCAGTTTTGTCCTAATGGACAGGTGCACAAGGATAAATATACACAGTACTATGCAAGTCTATATGTGAATCTGTAATGTACTTCTTAATTTGATTGTTTGTCATTTTTTTAGCAAACCTACTACAGAAATGCTGACAGACTACACACGTAAAGTTGACTTCCTGAAAGGTCTTATAGAGGCTGAGAAGCTGGTAAATGTGCTGTTTCTTATCTAAATCTCAATCCCATCATCCAAGAACAGTATTCACAATTTCTGTTCACTTGTGTTTGTACAGCCATCGCCTTCAGAGAAAGCTTTAGCCAATCAGCTCCTGGCGCCAGGTCGCACTCCCACCATCTCCAGCGAGAGGATGTCAGCCACCAAGACAGTGCACATGCAAAGTAAAGCTCGATGCACAGGAGAGATGCGCTCTGAGCTTTTCAGCACTGTAAGCTGGTCGTTCGAATCTATAATGACTTGCATAATTGCTCCTCCTTGAGGACAGTCTGCTCATTAAAATACTGTTATATTTTCTTTAAATATTAATCATGGATATAATGTCGTTCTGCAGGACTATCAAAGTTTGAGGATATTTCTATATGTTAAACTACAAGTTAATATGTTTACATTTAATCAGCTGTTTTGATAGCTTATTGATCTTTATGATGGTGATGTTCAGGTTTTTAATGCATTATGGTCATGTGACACTTTAAACTACACACAGTTTTACCTCACTGAAATAATTGTTACTTCTGATGGCACCTGATTTATGTATTTCACATAACAGGGTGTGAAGACTTACAGTGCCATGAAAAAGTATTTGCCTCCTTCCTGTCTCACTTCAATGATTCATCAAACAAAGTTTAATATAACACAGCGGTAACCTGAGTAAATATCAAATCCAGTTTTTAAGTTTTTTTTTTTTCACGTCACTGTATGTGATCACAGATCTAATGTGTTTTTTAGAAAATAATTTGACAGATTTTTTTCCCCCTGGTTGCACTTCAATATTATCGGCTAATTAAGATGGATAAACTGATGGGTGGATAATTCATTTTAATGAATTGAACCCTGAGGGTAAATATGGGATCCAGGAAACTGTGGACGACCTAAAATCCCTGTTAAATCCATTCCCTATCAGGATGTAATGCGACAAAGGCTGGAATACCGATGTGCTGCATAGTACATTACTCTGAGTGTCATAATATAGAAAGCATAACTGTTTCTTTAACCTGTGCTGAAATCCGGCTTATGTACTTTTGTTTGTCTTTTTTGCAGGCTGCTTCAAGTGCAGGTATGTTTCACTTCATCATCTCAATCAGACTTGCTCTGAGGGCAGTGAAGGTGACCGAGATGCTCGACGCTTGAATTTAGTCTGACAATATTTTTTTTCTTTATCAGGTTCGGAGACAGAGTTGAGAAATCGGAGGTGAGACACTTGCCTTACTTTCGTCCGTCATACAGTCTCAGTCTTTCTATTATTTGAAAAAGTGCTTGACATCACTTTTCGTAGCTGCTTAGTGTAAGATTAAAACACCCTGTGCTGATGCAGCATTAGAATAGAGCTACAAGGAATAATAGAAATAAACAAACACAAGGTTAAAACTGATTGAAAACTGAACTGAAGTTCAAGTGAACATTAAATCTAAATCTTGTGTTGCTGTCGCCCAGTCGCAGCGTCCCGGTGGACGAGTGTGAGAGTGCAGCCGAGCTGGACGCCGTACTGCAGCACCACCACAGTCTGCAGGAGAAGCTGGCTGAGGACATGCTGAACCTCGCACGCAACCTGAAGAACAATACACTCGCTGCACAGAACATCATAAAACAGGACAACCAGGTCTCACACACTTACACAATCATCTTACTTTTTAGTTATTTATTCATTGCTTGCTTGCTAATCAGACAGCTTTATACAGTGCATGATCAGAAATGTCACCATTTCAGGAAGTCCTGCATCAAACAAAAACAAACAAAAAATTTGGATAAGAAGATTGGATGTTGGACCAATGGGAAAAGATCATGTGGTGTGATAAGTCTAGATATACCCTGTTTCAGAGTGATGCACCCATCATAACTATTGCCTACCGTACAAACCTGTGGGGTTGCTTCCATTGATCTGGTCTAGGTCTTTGTTGTTGTTTTTTTAAGTAGTGTAACGCTTAAAAAGTATATTTTAGACTAGCAGTATCTACATAAAGACAATGTTTAGTCCTGGAATGGGTAACATTATGGATGGGACAGCAGTTGAAATAGTTTAGGGCAGGACAAGAAAACCTCTTACTAATTATTCACATAAAATGCAATGCTAGCTTTGACCACCAGGGGTCAGGGATGTGTTGCAGGATGAGCTGCATGCTGTATCTTTGTACACAGTGTTAAGATTGAGCATAAACTTACACACCTGGTTTACTACTTACTGTTTCTTAATACATTTATACGTATGTATAATCATATTTTTAAAAAACCCATTCATAAAGAATACATATGTATTTTAATATAAACAAATCAAAACAAATGAGCTTTATCATCATCAAGCGCCCTGATGCTTTGTTTGCATTTCTCATATTGTTAGGCAGTTTTCCTGGCGTTGGTTGTCTACTGAGCCTGTGCTGTACCCTTCACATTTCTGTCAATGTTGTGATTGAGCTGGATTTGACTATGCGCTATGCTTTGTCTTATTCTGGCTTAAACTGCATTGTTTGCATTTATTCCAGACTCTGAGTCAGTCCATGCGGCAGGCAGATATGAACTTCGAGAAGCTGAAGACCGAATCGGAGCGACTGGAGCAGCACGCAAAGAAATCCGTCAACTGGCTCCTCTGGCTGATGCTCATATTAGTCTCGTTCACCTTCATCAGTATGATCTTGTTCATCCGCATCTTTCCCAGACTCAGGTGATGCGGCCTGACTTGGATGTCTGGTTAAAAACGCACTTGCGCGCACCCATGCACGCACACACACTGAGTCAGTATGCAAACGCCACTGAAGGCCTGGAGGTGAATCAAAACATCTTCTGCCATTTGTAGCGGCAAATATGGTCACTGTTCCTGCATTAACACTAATCCCAGTTCCCCATAATTATATGCTTTATGAATTCCTGCATAACATTAAAAATATCCGTCATCCTGTTATGCGCAGTCTTCCAGCATCACACTTCGTCTGCAGTCTAGAGCTCACTGAGTGTTCCACGTGAACCCAGACACTCTCTGGAATAAAGATTTAAGTGTTTGTTGCTCATGTTGGATGGATGGGGTTGTCTTTGTTGGGACAAATGGACATGTCTTTAAGCAATCAGCAGACAGAAGTCCAACAGACCAACATACTCTTAGCACTGTGGTATGCCAGCTACCCATGCACGAAGAAATTCAATAATTTAAAAAGAACTTGCACACTCTTAACGTGTTTGTTTATTGTAGTGATTAATGCAAGATTTTTTCCCCTTCTTTTTAAACCTCTCTCAGTTACTGTTTGTTTGCATCCATTCTTGACCATTTTTAACAATCTTAGTTGATTCATTTTCTTTAAGAAAATCTAGTCAGTTTATATAAACTCCTGCAACTTTGACGAGAATAAATGAAAGCAGTAAATGCATTGTCAGGTGAACACCCAGGAGGCTCTCATGTTCATGAGTGTGACATTGCTTTGTCCAAGGTGCTTCACATCTGATTATACAGGGTGGTTTAAAAGTCTGAATCCATAATTTCCAAAACTTTATGTAACAGGATAAAATGCAGCAAATGCTCAAATTGACGCCCTCTGACTTGACAGCACTTGTGAATACAAGAACGTCACATATGTCTTAATGTATCAGATCAACTTATCATGTTAGAAGCAGAGTTGATATTCCATTGTTAGTTTTAAAGCCTTGTTCGGTCTAAAATAAAAAAATAAATATGAAACCCACGAAGGAAAAATGCTTATGCTGTTCTATATGTGACTAACCCAATGTCATGTTAACTCTATGGCGGTAGTTCATGTTGTATGTATATACGCCACACAGAGTCAAAACTTCAGCAACATTTCAGGCAAATTAGGAATGATGCTATAAAGTCAAAAATCCAATCAATTAATTTGAAGGATTCCTCTTTTCATTTCTATAGCATGTTTGCTTAAAATGTTCGATCCTACCTGCAGTTTGTTTTTACAAGAAATACATGCAAAACTTATATCATAGTTTTATATGATCCTGTTATATATATAAAACCTGTTGTAAAATGTGCATGGAGAAATTACGAAGAAAAGCTCAGAAGGATGGCAGGGACATGATCAGGGTAGCTAGTGGTTGAGTGCAGCTAGTATAGTCATCGTTTGCTTCGCTAATCTGATCTGAAAATTTAAAATAGTATAAAACAGAGGACAATATACATCAGACAAGTGATTATTTAACGTATGTTTAACTAGGTAGCTTTACTATGAGTAAAAACCTCAAGTTCACTCAGCCCTTCTGTTTAGTCCTTCTGTCTAGCTGGAGTGTGTGTATTGTCCTCGTGGATGATCTGCTTTGTATTTTCTTTTTTTAATCATTAATGTGGCTTCTGTAAGGTTTGAACTGACTTCCTGACCGTGTCCTAGCACCGTGTCTACCCTGGGCTTCGAGGTCCAGCAGTCTTGTTGGGACTCGCCTGAGCCAGAGCGACGCATTCTGAAACACAGCAGGACGCACTTCTGATTCTTTTTCATACACACGGCTTGATGAAGTTCAACAAACCTTTCATACTTTAAAGAGAAACATGCCTGATTTGTGCAGTCTGTTATTAAATAAAGGAAAAAAAAATCTAATCATCCATCAAACCTGAAGGTCCGTACATCCATTCTGAGGAAAAAAACATCAAGGTCTTTGCATCATTTCTTCAAATTGAACTAAATTCATAATGCCCTATCTTTTTTCCCCTGCAACCTTTAAAAATTGCAATGTGAATGAAAAGAGAGAGAAAAAAATTGTATGCAAACAAGTGTTTACACTCAAGTTCCCTCATGCATAATGTGAAGTATTCAAATTCAGTTAAAACAAGTCTTTAAAAAAAGGAAGTCCTGCCCACAGATTTTGATTGACAGTGCTACTTGTTGACAGGAAACACACATGAAATTGTGTAAAGATGTGAGACTGCAGTATTCACAGGAAGGATTGCAATTGCTTTTTCAGTATTGCAAAATCACACGTGTTCAGACTGAAAATAAGACGCGCATGAAAGTGAAATTCTAAAGTAAATGAAAGTCGACTGAGGCGACATTCTGCACTGAGAGATATCCAGGTTCTTGGGAGAGATTGAGTTTGAATAAAGTCTAGAAAACTCTGCCATACTCAGGATCTGTGTATCTTAAACAGGTTTAAAAAGTACGAGTTTAATTGAAGGAATGAACAAATAATAAGCGTGGAGACGGCTCCGCCTGTTTTGTCTTTCTGGAGTTGTTTCATACGCAAAACTGCTCGTCATTAATCAATGCGCTGCCACGAGCGTCTCTTGAACCCCTGGAGCTCTCTGTATTGTTGTGCAGCTTGATCGGTTCAGGGCAGGTCAGAGTTTTAATTTCTCCCACACTGATTCTCTCGCCTCTGAAAGCTCTCAGCAGGGTGTCGGAGGCTGAAAACACCAGCAGGTGCAGCTCTGTTCCAGGAAACGGCTCGGGAACACAACTGATTAAGGCACGCAGAGAGCAGAAAAACACAACAGGCGCCGAACACCGTGGGCCACATCAGGGCCACCGTGCTGCACATGGTCGTTTTGCGTCAGACGGAGAAGATAACACTTGCACAACATAACTGTTTTTTTTTTTTAATTTTTTTACCCATTTCACTTGTTTGGTTTGTAGGGAGTGAACAATGTTATTAGTTATTGTTGACAGTTTGGAGCTCTGATCTGATACATTGAACAGGATATAAAGTGATACTACTGTCTGGAGCTAAATGTGGCTCAGTGGCCTCCAAGGTCAGGTTTATCGTCACATCCGTATCCTTGAGATTCCTGCCAATGGAATGCTCAAGGTCGAAAAATAAGTACTCACAGATAACGTCTAAGACTTCTTGTGATTTTCTTCCAGTTCCTTTTCAAAGCAAATGCAGGAAATATGATTTTATGTATAGTATAATATTTAAGGCATAAAACACTCCCATGTTGTGGTGTTACAGAAAAATAAGCAAAGATGATGTGTCCTTCAGGGTTTGGGTTCGATTCCCGCATCAGGTCTGTATGCATGGAGTTTGGGGTTTCCTCCGGGTGCTCTGGTTTTCTCTCACAGTCCAAAGACATGCACGATTAGTCTAATTGCCGTTCCCAAATTGCCCCTAGTGTGTGAATGAGCATGTGAGTGTGTGTATATGTTTGTGTGCCTGTTTTGTCTCAGCTAATTAATTGGGTTTCTTAGTTAGCTAGTTAGTTTTTGTTCATTTATATTGTTAATTTATGTTGTCGATATCACCTTGGTACTGGAGGAACGTTGTTTCATTTCACTGTGTACTAAACTGCATAAGGTTGAAATGACAATAAAAGCCTAGTTGACTTGACTTGAAAAACACTGGAGTCTCCTTCCAGAAATGTTAAAGGTCCCATATTTTACTATTTCTTTAACAAGTTAACATAAGTCTCAGGGCTCCCCAACACTGCATCAGTTAATGCTCCAGCTAAAATATCGCTCAGTTAATGTATTTTTGAAAACCTCAAATTCACTTTATTTTACTTCTCCTCCAAATGTGCCTTTTCAGAGTCTATGTAAATAAGCCATCTGAGCCATGTGTTCATAGAACAGCAGAGTTGAGCAACAAGTCAGGGATGGTATTTTCTTATATGAGGTCACAACAGATAGAATATCTAATTGGCTTGCTTAAGCCAATAGAAAAAAAAGACAAAAAGCAAGGAATGTTTTTTTCCCTCATGTTGTCTTTTTTTGTTTGTACACACACACTGGAAATTCATCTGAATGTATAAAAATAGTAAATGTAGCATTCATTCACACCTTACTGTTTTTACAGTATACAGAGAGCATGCATTACAATACATGCGGGTCCCTGACTTACCAAATGCTATCGAAACAATATTGGATTATAAAGAGTGTGTTAATATAAATGTGTCATTAATGTCACAGCTGGAACTGCTGTCAGAGCTGCTATTATAGAAATTTAAGCCGCATCTTCTGACCAGTCAGATTCATAAATGGACCGTAACTGAGGTACAATTAAGTAATGTAATGAAAATAGATGATTTAGGAGTGAGCAATTTATTCCTTAAAAGGCCAGGGTGTGCATGTTTCCATCCTAAGCATGCAGGTTTCAAACCTGATTCTACTTGTTTATCACCTATTTACTAACTCGTGCTCATTCCAGCCCTTTCTGGATGAAATTGTGAAACTCCTGGTATGTCTAAGGGTAACACGTGACCATACTGCACTCCTGTTTCGATTGCCAAAATCCCTGTCGATATAAAGATGACCTTCATGCAAAGAGAAATACAGTATTCACCCCCCTCCCCCCTGGCATTTTTTATGTTTTGTTTCCTCACAACCTGGAAATAAAATGGAATGTTTGAAGGTTTGCATCATTTCATTTACAGAACATACCTACAACTTGATTTTTTTTTATTGTGAGGCAAACAACAAATAGGACGAAATAACAGAAAACTTCAGTGTGCATAACTATTGATCCTGCTAAAGTCGGTACTTTGTAGAGCCAACATTTGTAGCAATTACAGCTGCAAGTCGCTTTGGATAAGTTTCTATGAGCCTGCCACATCTTGCCACTGGGATTTTTGCCCATTCCTCAAGGCAAAACTGCTCCAGCTCCTTCATGTTGGATGGTTTGATGCTTTTATCCCTGTATTTAGCACCATCCATCTTTTTCTCGACTCAGATCAGTTTCCCAGTCCCTGCTGCTGAAAAACATCCTCACAGCATGATGCTGCCACCACCATGTCTCACTGTGGTGTTCTTGGGGTGATGGGATGTGTTGCGTTTGCGCGAGACATGGCGCTTTCTTTGGTGGCCGAAAAGTTACCTCTCATCAGAACACTGTCCTTCATACATTTGGGGAGTAGCCCACATGTCTTTTGGCAAACTCAAAACGTGCCTTCTTAACACTAAGTAATGGTTTTTTTCTGCCCACTCTTCCATAAAGCCCAGCTCTATGGGCTTATTGTGATCTCATGCACAGATACACCAGTCTCTGCTGTGGAACTCTGCAGCTCCTTCAGGGTTACCTTTGGTCTCTCTGCTGCCTCTCTGATTAATGCCCTCCATGCCCGGTCTGTGAGTTTTGGTGGGCAGCCTTCTCTTGGCAGATGGTACCTTGTTCCTTCCATTTGAAGATGATGGATTTGATGGTGCTCCAGGGAAGATCATCAAACATTTGGATATTTTTTTATAACCCAACCCTCACTTGTACTTCTCAAAAACTTTGTTCCTGACTTGTTTGGAGAGCTCCTTGGTCTTCATGGTGTGATGCCTCTTGCTTAGTGGTGTTGCAGTCTCTTTTTATACTGACAGATCATGTGACACTTGGATTTCACACAGGTGGACTTCATTTCACTAATTACTGTATGTGACTTCTGAAGGTAATTGGTTGCACTAGAACTTTTAAGGGGCTTCATAGCAAAGGGGGTGAATACATATACACATACCAATTTTCAGATTTTAAATTTTTTAAAATCCTTTTTATATGTATATCCCATTCCACTTCACCAACTGAATCCATCACGTAAAATTGAGATTAAACTGAGAGTGCCGCAGTGGTAAAGTGCTCGCCCTATTATTCGGAGATCGCGAGTTCGATTCCCGGGTGATGCTGTAACCTGAGAGGTACTTCGCGCTCCCACATTAATTACAGCTCTACAGCCAATCATGGGCGTCTGTGAGCTCACGCAAGCGGAAGGAGCGGATACCGCTGTCCTCCGAGGGTGTTACGCCGCCTCCAACAGTGCGTGAGCGAGCAGTTCGAAAAGATGCGGTTGGCTGGCATCACGTGTTCTTCGGCCCTGTCGACGGAATGGCAGTAGTAGCCTTAATGTGGGAGCCCCCTAGTGACGGGGAGGAATTGGACACAACTAAAATTATGGAGGATATCGGGGAAAAATTTTAATAAAAAAATTCAGATTAAAAAAACATTTAATTCACAGGTTATAATGTAACACAACTTAGATATATCTGTCAGTATATACTTTTGTTTATACTGACAGATCATGTGACACTGGTATATACCAGTGAACTTGTGGCTGGATCATAGGCATCCAAGGCTCACCCATGCTTGCAGGGACCAAAGGCCAGGCCAGCCAATCCGGTCTGATCCCACAGAAAAGCCCAGAATAAAAGCTACCAGAACACACAGTGCATCACAGACTGCCATGCACGGGGCCCTCAGGCAAAGAACACCAGACGGCCTTTATACTCCCCCCTGATCGAGCACCCATGGCATATGCCAGTCAAACATGTCCGATCCACAGAGGCCCCACCCCCAACCCATAACACCCAAAAGGATCTGCTGCCAACACCCTTGTGCCAGACACCACAACACACCACTATGTGTGCCTGCGGTCTGACCCTTACTTTGGGTGTCAGTGTAAACCTGCATGCCTCTAAATGACTACTGGGAGTGGGTCAATTTCTGATGATTTCCACATGACCTGAGATCCATACACGTCCCCGTGTGATTAGATCATGAGTCACTTTGACCCCATAGGCTGATGTACTGAACTGTGTTTTTGGTTTGAACTGGCCTTATTTAGAAAATGAAATGGGGAAAACAAAGAGAAATAATGTCTTTGAACACCTTCACTGTGGTTTATTAAAAGTGAAGGTGCATTTATTTTTAAATGTGCATTTAATTTGCCTGAAGTCTTTTTTGTCTATCCTGACCAGAGAAGAAGTTCTGGTACTAGGACCAGATGCAGCTAGAAGTAAGATTTTTAATCACACAGTAACTTTGGGTGGCCTTTCTGTATCATCAAGTGCAATGATAAAAGACCTTTGTGTGATTATAGATTCCAATCTGTCATTTGAAGTTCACACATATAACATAACCAGGATAGCATTCTTTCATCTCAGAAATATTGCCAAGAGAAGGAATATATTGTCACTAATTGATGCAGAAAAACTAGTTCATGCTTTTATCACCTCTAAGTTGGACTATTGTAATGCCTTACTGTCTGGTTGTTCAACTAGGTGCATAAACAAGCTTCAGCTAGTCCAGAATGCAGCAGCGAGAGTCCTCACTAGAACCAGAAGATATGAGCACATCACCCCTATCTTATCCTCACTGCATTGGCTCCCTGTGAAATTCCGTATCAATTTTAAAATACTACTTTTGACCTACAGTATAATGCATTAAATAGTCTTGCACCGCAGTACCTGAGTGAACTGCTTGTGTCTTATGATCTGCCACGCCTACTTCGATCAAAGGATTCATGCTGTTTAAGTCTAGGCTAAAGACCTATTTATTTAGCCAAGCATTTTTGTGACTCTCCCTTTTAGTTATGCGGTCATAGTAAGTCCTGCCGGAGTTTTGTGTTTGTGACAATACCTAACTGTTATCTCCCCTCCCCTCCTCTTCCCTCCCCTCATCAGGGACAATCTGATCACTTTGATTCATACACATTTTCTCACATTTCATACACATTTCCATAATTCTTTTTCATTCTGTAAAGCTTTTGCGACAATTACCATTGTTAAAATGCTTTACAAATAAAATTGAATTGAACTGAATTAAATTTTTTATTTTGATTGAATTTGATTTTATTTTGATGAATTTTCTGTAACAGCCAGTCTATGACAATAGTGGTTAAATTAACAGGTTAAATTAATTCTCTTATTCTAATGCATTATCGCTTTTATAGGAATGAAATGGTTACTACAAAAAGGTAAAGTTATTTGTGACGAGACTCATCCATACGCAATTTATGGAGTTTATGCTGTGCATTTTATTTGTAACATGTCAATCTGTTTTTTTTTCTTTTCTTATCTTTGCGAGAGAGAAAAACAGAGACTGATGTGGAAATTACTTTATTTCAGTTTATTGACATTTTGGCATTATAAAAGGAAAATACTTCCAGGTGTGTGTTTGTTTATCACGAATAAGTTAAGCACACAGATGCTATAAAGCTGTGTGACATATCGCTGATCCTGTGCACACATGCATAGTGCCATCACAGTGAATCAGTTATTGTCAGTACGTGTGGCAGCACTTCAGATTCAGTGCTCAAAGCGAAACCATGTTTTGTTTTGGAAATGTTACATTTGCCTAGATGACAGCGATATTTAGTACAACACAAGAATGTGAAAAAAAACCATACTAAGGAATCAGGTGAGTTTAACAAAGATACTGAATACCGATTTCAGAAACTAATACACAAACCTGCGACTCTAGTGGTGTTGGGAACATTTCAAAATGATTCATGTGAAATCCACAGTTTAATGAATACATAAGCATTTTTTTTTCAACCTGGAAACAAGGAAAAAGAAACCAAATTCATACACTAAGTTTTTTTTCTTACATATACCTTTTTAATTCCAAAATTATTTATTTAATTATTTTTCTTTCTTTCCAGAGCTGTAACGCCATCAGCGTGCTTTAAGGATTATTATTATTTATTTTTGTATTGTATGCTAACCCCTGAGTCGTTATGCTTATATTATTTTTCTGATATTTCTGCTGTCCTTAAAAAGATGACTCCTGGCACAATTTTGCCCTTTCATCAGGACTATCATACCACCTGTGGCCAGGTGTTTAGAAAGCAAACTGGTCCATACTCTCACGCCAGCCAATCATGGGTAACCGAGGTGATGTATGTTGAAGAGGGTTGATAGTGGTTTTCTCTGTTGCGTTACCTTATGCCACAGCACGAGAAGCAGTTTGAAAGAAGATGTGGTCTGCTTTACACGAGAAGGGTTGTGTTAGCCTTCACACTTCTCGGATGGTAAATGTCAGAAGATGGGCAGAGCTGGCTGGTGGGTGGAAATTGGCAGGTGACCAAATTGGGGAAAAACATGGGTAATCAAAAAATAAGCTATCAATTACTACTGTAGTTAAGTGTGGACTTGTCAGTAGTTTCAGGTTTTCACACAGACAAAGTATAAAGTCTACTTTATATCAGTCTAATACACAACCTGTTAAGCAGCTTGGTGTCAAGTATCAACTGATACTCATCTCTGATTGAAATCTACTTTGTACATTTACATTGGAATTGATGAATGAATTTCTCATGTGGGTTTTTGTGTCATAAATTTTAAATAAGTGATCTGTGCAGTATTTAAGATGAATAGAAGTCTAGTCTCCCCATTGGTTCTAATTATAGATTATTAATCAATCACTGGACCTTATAGTCTACAATAACTAATCATTGATCTCTGTTATACCTGACTACCAACCAATCATGACCACTTTTTCTAATGATCATTCGAATGTATTTCATAAGCAGATGTGTTTTCCATATAGCTCTGTGTATCGGACTCAACAGAAGGTGTGTGTGTGTAGTAGCAAATTCTGCAGAAAGGTGTGTGGGCATAACACAACAATATTGGACTGACCTTTCATCTGTTTGTTTTCTTTTAGTCATTCTGTGTGTGTGTGTGTGTGTGTGTGTGTGTGTGTGTGTGTGTGTGTGTGTGTGTGTGTGTGTGCGCCCACGCTGAGCAAAGTAACAGCACGTATAAGGTGTGGTCATTTGTCACCTGTAACATTGGCCTTTTTCATCTGTGAAACATGATAATAGCCAAGATAAAGAATATGTACTGAGAAACTAGTTCATGCTGGGACAGTTAACCACATTACACCTGCTGACTGTTAAAGGAACAGTGTAGACAAAACTCCAACATACACTGTGTTCTTGATGCCCCAAATTCAGTCTAAACATTCTACAGTTTGGAGTGGAGCTTCGAGTGAAAGTATCATACATTCCAAAGTATGGGTGTCGATTCGTGACACTTTTTATACATAAAGTTTCATTACACACCAGGAAATTTGTGTTATAAATTAAATATACAATACACATATTATTAAAGACATATTTGCATCAAGATCACTTTTTAATCACTTTTCAAACAGGCAATGCCCACAAAATGTGACCTGCTGAAAAGAAAAGTGCTGCACACTTCTATCCTTGTGATGCTCATTTTTTCATGTTAATATAAGGGGCTGTTTAAGACAAACTGGAAATTGTTATGAAATTTCTTGTGACTGAAGGCATAAAACTGATCGAAGTACCCAAGCACTAGTGAAACATTAGTGCAATAGGGATTTTATAGGGAAATAAAGATCAAAGTTGGTGGTGATCAAAGTTTTTACTCTCATAATTATGTTCTGTTATTCATACAGAGTCAGAAACAGCATCAGGAAGATTCAGTGTAACTGGCAGCTATAAGCTTTCCATAATTGTCAGCAACATTAACCTTGAGTGCAAAATTAAAGATAATTCTAACAACAACATTGTGTTTAAATGTCTAGTTTATCTCTTGTGGCACTACTTCACTCACTTGATGATAATGAACCAGGTTGTTTTGTTAATTGTGAACTTATCTACTGGTTATATTACACCCTAAAATAATTTACCTATAGTTAGCTCATTTGTGAGTGAATGTAATTAATGTAACTACAAAGCTTAGTTTTGCAGTCATCATAGTCTCATCTGTAGAATTTTGTTTCTGATTTCTTCAAAAGCTGTTGATTAAATTTCCATAACAGCAGCTCTGACAGGGGTGTAGCTACAAGTCGTTATTAATGTACTTGCTCTAATACTTTGTTGTTTCTATAGTAATGGCTTCTTCACAGAGAATTGTCTATCTGATGCTGTACATAAAGGGATTAAAATGTGTGTAAGTGTTGATATGCTGAAGTTTCCTGGAAAAAAGAAATCTGTTTATTTAACATTTAAGTAATTATTCTCCAGTGTCAGAGGTAATGCTGTATTCTTTCTGACATCTTCAGGACAGATGAGTTTACACTTGGCATGTAACATGAACAACTGCATTTTGTTGTTGCTGAGAAAGAGAGGGGGGTGGAGGGAGAGAGGCTGGTCAGGGAACTATTTATTGACATTGCACAAGATTATTGTAACTAATAATATATATATATTCTTATAATCATTTATATATTGCTGAAGTGTAAGATTAATAAAACACTTCGAGTTGTGGTTTATAGGAAAACAATCAACTTTTGTGTGGTAGCAGTAAATCATTTCATCACACTACATAGAAAATGTCTTTTTTGTGAAAAAATAAATATAAAGCAATAATCTAATAAACTGGAAACGGCTTTGCATATGAAGTAGAACGGTTTCTCAAGAAAGTACATCAGAGCCATGATCAGACCGTCTGCTTCACATCTGAAACGCTGGCCTCCCAGGAACTCCTTTAGTGGCCCATCCATGTGGAAATTTCTGGGAGTGAGTGTAGGACTGTATGAGGGATGTGGCAATAACTCCCAGCGGGGTTCCTGTAATGTGCAAGTGGTGTTGGTGAATGAGTGTGTGAACAGTTCCCACAGACAGATGCATCTCTTCCACAAATCGGTGATAAGTCACAGTATCTGTCGATTTTCAAGGATTCAGCGACACCGCAGCCAGAACCGTCATTCTGCCTTCTATATCGTACTGCCTTCTGTAAAACGTTTGCACCATTTTTTATTGTTTTAAGAGTCTCATCACTATACTGTGCTTAAGATCTTCTCTAAACTGCAGTCGGTTTTATGCAGTTTGACTTAAACGCTCTTTGACTAGTTTGTTTCTGTTTATCACTTTATTAAAGAGTTAACGTGATAATTCTAACCTCTGATTAAGCACCATTAGTTATAACATTTTCTATTCAAGCAAGTAAGGAATCAAATCATTATTTTTCTTGCTCTTCTCGCTGAAAGCAGCAGCTTAAAATCCAGATCCGCGCTCCGGTTATCCGGGATCCGGGTTTTGGCGCGCGCCTCGGATCGACCCGAGCTGACTTGTTTACTGCTGGAGGGACACACGGAGAGAGACGGGAGTCCATATGAGACACAACGACCAATTTTTCCCACTTTTGTTTTTTTTTTTGTCTACCTTCAAGTTATTTCACGCGTCCGTATGAAATGCATGTAACGCTGAAGCGGCGTGTTGTTCAGCGCGGTTCGGTCTCGGGTGTCGCGAGGCTTTAAGACTCTGAGTCGCACGGCGAGGCGCTCACACCACCAGCACAAACCGCACCATTTTGGCTCGGAAAAACACTAAATAGACGAATTCCCAGCGCGTGAACGAGTGTGAGTCGCGCTGTATCGGAGTATCGGCCGTGAGCGGGAGTGTTTCTGGGAGAATCCTCTCCGTGTTTGGATCCTGTCTGGAAAATTAAGGACGAACTTGTGGTCGAGGAGGAAAACACTGAGCGGTGCTTGAAATTACACGAGCTGTGGATTAACTTCGATTTATCCTGCAGCATAAAGAAGTTGAGGTGGTAATTAATTGGAATATTTACATAACGAACAAACCCGCATTTGTTGCTAGTTAATACAACGAAAACAGCAACGTTGTGTGAGATCGGTAAATCAGCGTGTTTTTGCTGAAGCTTGCCCGAGGAACCTGCAGCAGGCCTAGTAAACACATGTCAGATTTCTCTCAGCTCAAAACACCATCTGGATTTGTACTGTTTTTTTTTTGTTTTTTTTTTGAGGATGTCCACGTAACGTGCTAAAATGAAGATTTGCATCCATTTGCCTTTTTGCAAGAACACGAGATCACATAGTTTGATTGCAGTGTGGTGGAAAGTGCAGAAGACGGAATAAAGTCAGCCTCTGGAGCTGAGATCAGACTGAAGCACCACGTTGGGCTTGGGCTCCGGGTTCGGGCCGCTTTGCCTCAACTTTTTCCAACTTTTACTGGACTTATTTGACTCTTTTAACTTGTGCTTTTTTCTGATAATAAGGACGTTTTGCTGTGAAGCTTTGAAAGCAACACAAATCGGATTTAAGGATTTCCCCCCCCGAAAAATAAAAAGAAACGCACTTACAAGCACAATGCGACCACAGTCGTCGTTCCTGCCTGTTTTCCTCACGTTTGCCAGCCTTTTGTGGCATTCTGGACCTTTACATGCTGAAAGTGAGTATAACATTAATTTCTCTCATAACACGTTGGTGTAGCGTAATATTTCTGAGCAAGTCGACGTAGTGTACATGAGTGTGTTTCTAGCACAAGGCGGAGGGTTACGGTGGAGGCGGAGTGGCGGTGTGTTTTGGTGCGCTGGGAGCGTTGTGTACGTTCGGCTGGGGGCTCAGTTTATGGTGCCTTTTTTTCTTTTTCTTTCGTCAAGAATGTAACTAGCTGTTCATTCCATGCTGACTCGTTAAATGGGTTTACGTTGATTTAATCTGGCTTTCCACCTGAGCTCGGGTGTTTAACTTGTCCCTGAGGCCTGGCTGATCCTGCAGCCTGAAGGCCACATTAGCTCTCCGCCTTGCTGGACTCAGCTAGTCAGAACCGGAAGTTGTGGCGGCCCCTTTCCGCCTCGGATTCCAGACGACACAACAATGCCGTAGCTCGGTGTCGCGTCTGCCATGATTTTTTAAAGATTATGTGCTTGCTAACGAATCACAGCCCGACAGTAATAATAAACAGCGAGAGAGAGAAACAATGCTGCAGCTCATAAACGTTGTCTTTCCTTACGGAATAGTGTGCACGTTACAAGTTACCATGGTTAATACGATATTTTGATAAATTATTTAGTACTATTTTAGATATGTAGGTTAAAAAAAAAACGCAAGATGCAATATAAATGTTCATAATATGAATGAATGTGTATATAAATGTGTATACACGTTTTTAAACATCGTATTCAGAATTGAGCTGAATTTTAGTTAATAAAATAAAATCACCGTCTACTAATAGAAGATTTAACTAACTATTAGTGTAATTATAAAAAAAAACAAGTGTTTAAATTAGTTCTGGATAAAGTTAGTGCTCCTGCAAATAACGGCTATTTTGAGGAGCGGGCTGTGTGGGCGGGGCTTGTTAACTGTTCCCATCGCAACCACCGACACACGGACTTACAAAAATGTGTCCCGATATCCTTATTTCACTTTAATGAAATTGATCTAAAATCACAATATGGTATATCGAATATACTATTGGTCTGTAAGCCTAGTGTTTAATAATGTTTAATTAAAGCAGATTAGTTTAATTGTGAAAGAAGTACATAAATATTCTCCCCGGTTCTCTGGTTTCCTTCCACCTCATAACAGCATGTTGTGTAACAGAAATGCCCCTAGGTGTGTGAATGAGTGTGTGAATATGTACGTCTACCTGGTTTTCCAGGATACGATCCAAATCCTCATTAGAATATTCCAGCATTCAAGTTTGATTGAAATCTAATGAATAAAACAAGCAGGAATAAAAAGAAGTAGATATGTAGTGGCACTCATTGGTTTTTAAATGAAACCACCACTTTAAGTGTTAATCTGCTATTGTGAAACTGTAAACAAACACATTTTCAGTTATTCAAACTTATCCAATATTATCCATTTAATTCCTGTTAATCAACCACTTCTTCTTTTCTAAAATATTTATATTTAAGCACTTGTGTTCAGATTGCAATGGAAGTCTGAGTGAGTTATGATTGATGTATTTTACAGGTGAGTGCACTTGTTTGGGGAAGTTGGTGCTATAGGGCTGTAAATTGCTGTAAGCTTAGATTTTTGTCAGTCTCTGTGTATGTGTTATTATGTACACATGTTTATCTCCTGCAAGTGTTTCAGGCCTGAATTCCCCCATTTCTCTGTTTTCTTGTGCTTATTTATTGATATTTGATCATTCTAGATCATTAAACGTTTTAACCCATTTCTTCAGTGATTTCATAAACCTTTTACAGTCAGCGTATGTCAAGTTACCCAACATTCATCAGAGTGTGGATTATATTTCTGTTGACCTGAAATAATACTAATAGGTTATGTAAAGTTGATTAAGTTCTACTAGATTGTGCAGAAACTACTTTATATATTATGGTTCTATATAACAGGACTGGGTGAAATAATATAATATTGGTTTTGTCATACATTATTTCACAACAGACTTTTTTGAGATGATGTGAATATTGACATCTCTTTTTGTAACTCTTTAAATTGTAAAATCATGGTCTGTTCAAGTAAAAATGAAATGATCCGACCTATTTTTATTGAGTTTTAAACATGGTTGATCATGCCAACATTTAATATTTGAGAAATGGTAAATTATTTTTTAAATGTTTTTCTTTTTTTGCATAAAAGCATCTTATTGGAAATTAATGTTTGTATCTCTTTAATTAGGTGCTTATATTCTACAATGCACGCGTATCCACTTATCCTTATTGTACAGTGAAAACTAGCCACTTATTTGCCTTGAAGTTAATAATAAATTATTTATTATGTTTTACTGTTAATAATAGGAGGCCTTTAGCTGTGAGCTTAACGGATTTACCCCCCAAGCTTGCCTGCCTTTATTACAGAGGTTTTTAGAGTCTTAACATGATCCAAGAGTAAGCAGTTAACAGTGAATTAATTTGTTTGGTTTATGGAAATAATTGCAGTTGAACTATAATGAAACTTCTAACTAGCAGTGTAATGACAAAGCTAATATTTTTCTGTTTGTTTCACTCTAAAGACATTTGGGTTTGAAATCAGGAGATGAATGGGACAATGAATCAGAATTTCAGCTCTCACGTCCTTATATTTATATCTACATGAGTTCATCTTGGAAAATGCAGATTTTTGTTCGAAACCACAATTTTTTTTAAATGATCGCACATATTGGCGCATATAATTGACCGCTGTTGTTTTTTTTTTTTATTTGCCCATGTTGGATTGATGGTTAATTAGTTAAATAGTTAATGGCTTTGAATATCTATCCTTGGTTTGAATTTAGGGATTCACCTCTGAACGCTTGATTTGTTGTTAAAAGATAAACCAGCATCGACATCAGAGAACTGCTTAGGGAAGAAAAAAATTGCCATTTTAAAGTAGAGCAAAGCTGCTAAATAAATTTCACAAGTATATACACCTTGATCAGCCATTACCATTAAACCACCTTCCTAATATTGTGTACTTTATTACCCGATATTACCCGATCAGCTCTGCCTTGTGAAGGCATGGACTTTGTCATGCTCTTCAAACCATTCCTGAAACTGACCCCTTTCTGTCAGAGCCTGCATGAACTTTTCCAACAGTTTGTGCTACAGTAGCTCTTATGTGGGATTAACTCACTTGGGTTAGCTTTTGGTCTCCATGTGTGTCAGTAAGTCTTGAGTGCCTATGACCTTTTAGTTGGTTTACCTGTTGATCCTTCCATGGACACCTTTTGGTACATATTAACCAGTATGTACCAGGAACACCCCACAGGAAGACCTGTTTTGAAATTTAGACTGATTTAGTCATCTAGCCATCACATTTGGCTGATGTAGAAGTCTCAGTTCCTTCGAGAACAGACTGTTCACCTGCTGCTTGACAAAAGTTGCATGATCGTGTGTTTATTTATATTTAGATGAGGTCTTTTTTTTGGGGGGGGGGGGGACAAAAGATTCAGCATGTCCTTTATCTTGTCTACTCCTGCTCTAGCTGGCTTGTGTTCATGCTGCTGTGGAACTCTGCTCTTTGCAAAGGTATTTCTCCCAGAATGCATTTCGTGTGGAATGTCTTTGAAGTGGCCCACCCTGTAGGTTCCCCTCACTGCTGAAGGGGGGAGTGGAAGTCGGGTTTCTGTCTGGATTCTACTCCTGACCTTTTTCCCCTCCCCTCCTCTTCCAGGTCGCAGGGCTAAACATGTTGATTAGCATGTGCGAACGCTAAATGGACTCACTTTAGGTTGTTGATGTTAAATGTTTTTAGCATTAGTTTAAAATAATTATAAATATGAGAAATAGTATTTACAACAAGTGGGGCACTAAATACAGTAAACAGTTGTTTACTAATAAGCCATTTCCCCCTCCAATCCCATGTGTGGTGGATCATGGAGATGTCATCACTATTCATGTGTTACATTTTAGGCTAGGCTGCCTAGGTACTGAGCATGTTTAACTTCTACCGGTGCTTGAGATAAATGCTGTTCCTCTTAGAATGTCCTATAGAGTGCAATTCTTTACACAGATTTAAATTCAACTCAGCCAAAAATAATTTTCCCAATTATGACTTATGTTAACATTTTAACTGTGTAAAGGTTCTGACCCATCATCATGAAACCCTTATTTAACATTTTATATGATAAAATGAGAAAAGAATAGAAGAAGAAGAATATTCAATTATTTGTCACATGTACTTTACAGTAGAGCTGGGCGGTATGAGCAAAAATTTATATCACGGTATTTTTCAAAATTATATCGATGTCACGGTATTTGACGGTATTTTTTTTTTCCATGCATGATTAGGTGTTAACCCCATTTCCTAATAAATTAGAGAAT
>JAQMYL010000007.1:15046384-15065632 GCA_030014365.1 Clarias pachynema | reverse complement strand
CGTATCGCAATCGTAAATCGCAATTTTGACCTTAATAATCGCAATGTGACATTTTTCCCAAATCGTGCAGCCCTATTGTTCAGTGTTGGTTTGTGTTGGTTAGTTTCATGGTTTTGCCAGTTAGGGTCACAATTTTCAGTCTAGGTCTCATTCGCTTTGTCTTGTCATTGGTTTCGATTGCTGGTTTTGGGTCAGTTTTTCTGCATTGTTTGGGTCAATGTTAATTCTTTAGATTGGTGATTTATTTATGTATTTATTAATTTCCCCTTGATCTTTCTCCCCTGTTGTTATTCTTAGCTAATTCCCACCTGTCACTTTGACACACTTCCATCAAGGCTACAGCTACCAAACAGGAAGGGTGAAGGCAATCATGTTTTTCCTCTAAGGCACTCATGCACTCGGAGGAGAGCACCATCAACTCTGGATGATCAAGCCCATTACTGCGGCACCACTTTGGGGAGTCGCATTAGGCAATTGATTGAGTTGGTGGTTTAGGTTGACGTTGATTGTTTTGGTTGACTTTGCCGGTTTGGGTCGGTATTGATGGTGTTGGTGATTTGGGTCGGTATTGATGGTTTTGGTTGCTGCTTTGGTTCAGCGTGGATGGTTGTGGTTTGTCTTGGTGGTTGTGGTTTGTGTTGGTGGTTGTGGTTTGTGTTGGTGGTTGTGGTTGGTTGTTTCAGGCCAGTATTGATGGTTTTGGTTGCTTGTTTAGGCCAACTTTGGTCATTTGGGTTGGTATTAGTGGTTTGTGTCAGTGTTGGTGGTTTTTACTCCGTGCTGCTGGTTTCAGACATCAATAGTGCTTGGCAGTTCGTCGTTTTGGTAAGTTCTGGCATGTGTATTGTTGCAATATTGTTTTTTTTGTTTTTTTTAATAAATGTTTTTTTTTGCACTTTATAAAAATGTGTTATTAGTTACTATATTACTGGCAGTGTATTTGCTTAACACCAGCACATGGGAATTTTTATTAGCTTTCAGTCTTAAAATATAGGTGAGTTAGAATGTGTTAGTTGTCCCTTTCCTCTGTGTGTGTGTGTGTGTGTGTGTGTGTGTGTGTGTGTGTGTGTGTGTGTAATGTGTTGCTGAAGAGGTTAGTATGCTTAGTGTTGTGTGTTGAATATGAAACAGCTCTGTATCTGCAGTGCAGCCATTACACTGCTGCAGGGTCAAACTCTCACACACACGGCACTTTGTTCTTGACTGCCTGCATCGTTCCCCTGAATTCAGCACCCACAATTACTTCCTGAATCGACGTCGTCTTTCTTTCTTCTGACCTTTAAATATGCATTTATGGTTTCATTTCTTCCACTGTTGGGGAAATGATCTCGCCATAGTTATCCCTCTAGCCTAGTTTTAGTCGCTTCTTTGTTCAACATGATTATAAATAGCACAAAACACAGAAAATGCAAGTCAGATTTAAAGTTTTACAATTTGTGTAGAAAGAGATAATCATCCTTTTCATCCTCACGAGACATGAAAGCACACTTTTGGCTTATGAGGAGCCTTTTAGCATTGAAGCGATTGATTACACGGCTTACGTTTGTTTTTAAACTTGTCCATATATGGTTTAACAGTAGATTTAGAAGTGAACCATTTTAAATCATTGTATCGGATTTTGTAACAAAGAGGTCCTTCAGAGCACTTCACACACACACACTGGTAATGTTGAATGAAACGCATCCAAATAAGGCTACGCTAACCGTTTCTCACTAGCATTTAGACCTTAACAGTCTTGTACAAACATGATGGTGGGTTGAGGCTTCATTACTACAACAGAGTTTCAAAATACCAGGATAAGGAAGACCTGAGACACGAGTGCCTATTAAATCTCTATTTATAGCTCTGGATGCTCTTAGTCTTTGTTGCCATCACAGTTCTCATGGCTAATCTTTAAACTTCTGCCGCTTTTTTTGAGCTCTGTGATATGATCGGCTTATATGTAATATTTCTGTTTCACTGAGACCTTTGATCTTAAAATGCAGCAAAACCGTCACATCTGCCAGCGTTATAGTAAACCGGCTAGCCTGTCAGTCCCAAGCCCAAATAAATGAGGACGGTTGCACCAGGAAGGGCATCCAACATAAAATATGCCAAATCAATACGCAGATCACGAAACAAACATTACAAAATCTTTAGTTTAATTGTATTCTTCAAGTACAGTTTCTATTTTATTGTAGTGAAATCGTTCTATTCTATACTATCTTTCCTTTTAGGACATGGACAGTCGTATAAGCATTTCACTGCATTGTGTATGTGACAAATAAAAATTTTATTAATTTGAAATTTACTGCGGCAGCGAAAGCATTCTAGCGTCATGCCCTAAGTGACCATGACGCCCTATTAATTTTAGAAACCATGTCAACAATTTGCCAGGGCTACTTGTTACATTCGTCATAAATTCAAAATATATTCAGATATCGTCAATTAAAACCACTAAACTACTGACACTGCGCCACACTTTTCCACGTGTCCTACCAGACGGTGATGACACCGGATCACTATGCGTATTTCATACGTTATAGAAAACATACGGCCAAAAACAATGTCATGATTCAACCGAATCTCAGGCTTTCTCCAAGTACTACATCGGCTTGTGCAGCATGGTTGGAATCTGTTTACGTCCCACTTCCTAAATGACACGTGAACTTTACACGATGCCTACAGCAGGAACATGAAAAGAGGCGTAAAGCTCATAAGGTCATAGGACATATTAACTTTTTAAATTGAAATATCACATTTATCTTGTCATGTGAAGATCTGCTTTAGATGATGTAATAAAAACGTCTTCCTGCCCTTAAGAAAGTTGCCCTGTGGTGCCCCTTGTAGAAAATGCCTTGGTGCCTCTGTTATTTGTAGGGCATTCAAGGCATTTACTGCAGTGCCCTCTTGGGACATAAAATTCATCCCCTGCCCAGTTAACATGATAACTTCCCCTGCAGTACAAATGACCGAATACATCAATATTGCATCTAAATCAGTCCATATGTCCCATGAAGTCCTTTGTCTGAGATATAAAAAAAAGAAAAACCTCATACTGAACTCTTACAGCTGTAGAGAATCAGCTTACTGAATTGAACTGAGAGGAAACACAGCACAGGAAGTGTGTTTGAAGTCTCGAACATGGATCATTGATGGTAGATCGTCTGTATAGAATCAGTGTTACTCAAATGAAGAGCATCCAGACTGTCTCCAAAAAGAAGAGAACATAAGGGAATCGGTGGCAGTCGATGCCACGAGATGCCAGGAATGATCAGCTGAAATCACGGATGAAGGCGAACAGGTACCTGCAGAGTCTTCCCGATGACCTGGGGGAGAGAAAGAGAGAAGAGAAAAGAAAAACAAATCAATGCGCATGGTGCCACACCCTGAACTATCATTACTTACACACTTATATAGCAGCAATGTACTGGGGAATTAAAATGAGGCTGTTTTTATTAAAGTATGAAGTAAACTAGATGAGCCTTTATGTTTTAGTATTGATTTAATTTTAGAGAATAAGATGATTTGATCAGGAACTTTAACTGAGCTTTTGTGTCCCAGTGTAAAGACGTGCAGCTTGATTAAATAATCTAAATTGCAAACTGAGATTTCTAAAGCTGTGTGATGCAAACCAACTTTTCACTTACTTTTTTGTAAACGTACAGTTTAAGTTAACAGTAAATTAGTTGTTTCAAAATTCGTTCTAGCTAAG
Source organism: Clarias pachynema (assembly GCA_030014365.1). Classification (NCBI taxonomy): domain Eukaryota; kingdom Metazoa; phylum Chordata; class Actinopteri; order Siluriformes; family Clariidae; genus Clarias; species Clarias pachynema. Next base: position 15,061,938 of record JAQMYL010000007.1, on the reverse strand, counting down.
CTAAGCTAACCCTGGACATATTTTAAATGTTTGAAAGGTATTACATCCTTCATAGTTGCATCCTTAGATGTTACAAGCTCTTAAATGAGCAAAACAATATTAATAGGTCCTTTAGTTTTAAACAATCTATAAAACACACACACACACACACACACACACACACACACACATCCCAAAGGGTAAGGTCGAGATATGAGTCATGTCTTTTGCAGCTGCTCTGAGTTAAGTAGCCTAAACGCGTACACAGCTGACTCACCTCGGCCCTGAGGTATTCGTTTATTTGTTCATTACCTTTTATCAGAGCTGTCTCTTTTTTCATGAATTAATTTGACCTGGTCATGTTGTTTTTCTGCATCCGACTCGACTCAGCTTGAGAGGAACTCATGACTCTGTCGCTGTAGGAGCATCCTGATTGGCTGTGATGACGTGTTTGTTCCCTGTTTGCTGATAGCTAATCAGTTTTTTAAGCTCAAGCCTGATTGACCCTCATTTACCCGAGTAAAGCAGACGATGACAATATTAGACCTTTGCCCGAGGCTTGGAGTGCAGGAATAAGGAAAACGTGACATGCAGAACAAGACACATTTCACTAACAAATATGCAATTAATAAGCAGGAAGAAATCTTTCCCCTTGTTTTATCAGTTTTAGGTAGAAAAGCATTACTCTTTAGTAGTCTGATAGACAAACAGTCGAGCGCTTGTCTTGTGTTAGCTCATTTAAAGTACATTACTAAAAAAAAAAAAAAAAAAGAGTATTTACTCAGCAGTTATTTTGTCTGAAGAGAATTGGAAGTGAGCCCTATCTTAACATTATGGCTGTGCTTGTTTGATTCAGACAAATTGTTAAATGCTTTGAATCAATAATTAGTCGATTAGAATAAAAATATCTTACAATTAATTAAAATGATGCTGTCATTTAGACTTCCTTTTATTTAGTTGAGAAGGCATGATGCAATATTTGCTGAATTTATTTGCAATTAAAACAACAAAAAAGTGTATTCCAGCAGACAGGTGTTTTAAGATCTTGAGTTTGAATCACGATGATGCCACAGCCGTCCATGGCCGGGAATCCTAGTGAGGGGTGGCATATCGATCATAACAATAAACGCTTTCCAAAGGGGTCTTATGGCACCCCTACTGTTGTTTGAGGCAGAGGTTTGAAACGATGCACTTGGCTGGCTTCACCCACCTCCTGAGATAATCACGTAACAGGCTTCTTGCTTAGTAAGAAGTACTAAGAAGTACCCTTCTTGCTTAGTAGCTGTCGCTTGATTGAGGAACTGGCAATGACTAAATTAACAAGAGAATTAGGAGGAAAAGGACAAAATATATATATATATATATTCTCTCTTTGATTGTGATTTCAAATCTCATTTGAATTTTGTAAACTGACTTTTTGACGTTTATGTGAAAAGCAGGTTAATCCCAGGATTAAACTTGCAGTGAAGTAAACAGATTATTCACAAACTCACAAACTTGTATTATGTACCAAAAAAAAACCAGGCACAGTGCTCTGACCCCAGCTTCCTAACTGGGATATGCAGGGGGAAAAAACATTCCTGTGCTTATATGTGACAAATAATAGATTTTTGATCTAATCTTAACAAACAGTGTAGTAAGCAGTCTAAACTCAATTAGGTTTTTAGTCAAGACTCAAATTATTTGATTGCCACAAACAATTGCGATAGAATACATGATGGCAAATCATAAAATAAAGTTACAAAATAATTACAAAAAATAAATAGGCTACCCTAATTAATAAAAAGTAATTAACTTTTTAAAATTTACCTAATAGCTCAGTAAACAGGCTGATAACCTACAATTGTTCCTACATTAAGGTAACCGTTTTTTAATCATCTAACACGTAAACTGTGACTAGCATTACAGCAATTTATTGTTGCCTTCATAAAGAAGTACTTATTGGTTCTTTGCCAACAGTGTAAACGATGTAAACTTGGTTGTAGAGTAAAACTCAAAACTTCCATGAGGAGTTACCCTGACTGCACTTTAACTAAACAGCCCCAAGCTGGAACTGTGTGAAAATCCATTATAGAAACAGTTTCAGTAAAGTACACGTGATGTCTGCTTTAATTACATGTTTCAATAACAGTAACGAGTTCTATCTGGGAAATTGTAGATCATTTATGGATTCATCGTGGATTAAAGGAACTGTTTCTTAATGCAATTTAAGTAACACTTTTTTTATTTAAAAAAAAAAAAAGAGAGAGATTAGTGGAAACCGGAACCTGTTGTTTTGATGATGCGTTTATTTGGTGAATCACCTCACCAGCGATTCTACTCTAAATGAACCAGACGTGATTATTCATATTCGAAGCACAAGGCAGGGAGTCGAGTTCAGCATAATGGCTTTGATCTTACTCGCTTTTTTATTTGTATATTCATAAAATGCTAGCTTAGTTTTTTAGGGTGATATCCGGAATAAAATATCTTTTTTCTGCTGACCTTTTAAGCAGATCAGTGTTTGTTTAAACTGTGATGAAAACATAAACAGCCTAATGCACAAACTAGTGTCAGTAAATATTCTCTCAAGTTAGCATGGTAGTAAAAATGCTAATTTGCTAACACTAATAAAAAGCATAACTGATTATCAAACTAACAAACTGTCAATATAGAACAATCTGGAACAGTTAACCAGTTAAAATTCAGAAACCTAAAAACAGAATTGGGAATAAATCAGAAACCAGAGTAAACAGCCTTATACAACAGTGGGGGGAAAACGTAGCATTTTAGTACACAGGCTAGTGCATGAGCTAGCAAGAGTCCATGATTTCTGACACTCCTCGACATGGCAGGGAAATCCTAGTGAATTTGTAGCTTTACTGAATCTTTTCTTCGTAATTTTCCAACACAGTCTAATAGAATGTTATTCTGTATAGCTGTGTGTTGTTTTCTTGTTTACTGTGCCTTTCTTTTAGTAAACAATTATTTAATGCTTAGGTGTTCACTTATTTTTAACGATTAGCCTCTGTCTTTAGCTAGCATAAATCCCAGTGAGCAGTTAATAAAGGTTTATAGCAATGGTGAATTGCAGTTACCGTAAATGTGCGTTACTTTTGTTTCCTGTATGTGTGTGTGTGTGTGTGTGTGTGTGTGTGTGTGTGTGTGTGTGTGAGGGAGAGACACTCCCACAACCTGCCCAAGCAGGCCTATGGTTCATTCCTGTGTTGCGCGTTCTCAAGCCACACGCTCTCTCTCACACACACACACACTTTAATACAGAGCATCAACAGGTAGACACAATCACATGCATATTAATCTTTCTGTCTGTCCTCTACTTAAGTTGTAGATCTTAGTAAAGTTTGTGCTTGAGACCATCAGGCATTCGGAATGTGTGTCTCAGGAGGTTAATTCTCATTCTGTGTCATTCGGGTAGAGAGCGATTATTCCGTGCTTTGCATAGAATGTTGAGGACGTCATGATTTTGATAGATGACACAGAAGTAATGTCTCTGTCACGCTGTGTGACTGTGTGAAATATACTGATTATTCACTGCGCTTCTGTCTCACATCACGCTGATGTTTTTTGTAACTAAAGCTGGCAGATCACTGAAAACTAACCAGGCTTAGAAGTGCAGTGAGCAAACACGCTTTAACAGTGTGAACTCTTCCCTCCTTTGAGTTTTGGGCGCTTTACATCCTTGAGGTTGCACCTGCAGTCTCTTCATGACTTGCCTTATAGATTAACTAGCTGTTCTACTATGGTGAAATGTCATGCAGTATCACAGTATTACAGTACCTGTGAGGGCTTTCTCTGGTAGTCCCGGTGCAAAATGTTTCACTTCACAAGTTGGTAATCTCATTACACGTTTATATTGAAGTGAGAACCTTTTTTTCCCCCTGAGGAACAGTCAAACGATAGCACGATATCTAGGTGGCAATTTGATTTGTATTGTGATTTAGTTATCATGATTTTATAAATATCCATCCAAAAATTAATTTCTTTTCCTGTTACAGTCCTGAACAGATTTTTAATAAGTGCCAATATATGAATGGTTTAGAGCGCACCACCTAAAGGATTATAAAGGCATGGCAACATTTTACAGCTTCAAATGTAAATGCATGTATATTAAAAAATGCTTCAAATGTAAATGCATGTATATTAAAGTAATTTAAAAAAATTGTGGAGTCAGTCTGGCACATGAACTGCCACACAAAGACTTGATACATCACTGAATCAACCACTGAATTAAAAACCTTTACTTTTTAATTAGATTGATAACAAATGAATGAATCAGAAATGTGTCTGGTTTTAGCAAAAAGGGCAGATTATTATTCTTTTTTTCTCCCTTTCATTCTGACAGGTTGCTGAGTTGATATGTACTTTAGCTACTTTGAATGAACAAATAACATTAAAAAGCTCGTTTGATGACTTCCTCTCTTCATTCCAGCTAATTTACCTTCGGTCAAATAACTCCTTTTCCCAGTTTTCAAGTATTTAATTAGTGCTAGATTTGTTCTGTACTGTTGCCTGGAATGTCCAACTGTCAGTTCCACAGGCTTTCTAATGTCTACAATGTCTTTTTTTAATTAACAAAAAGTAAGACCTATTTTGTAAGAAATTAAAGACATTGGTGTTGATGTTTTGTTCTGAGGAATCTTACATAACCCATAAAAACAGACATATTTAGGTTTATAACTTTATATTTATTATTGTCTATTATTTGTTTTTATATATATTGTCTGTTATTCACTAGCTAAAAAATTTTTTTTAAACTTTGAAAATAAATAAGTTAGCAATAAAAGCTGTTTGTATTACAAAAGATGCATCTGCTCAGAATTTATTTAAAAAAGAATAATAAAAAAAAACTAAATGTTTAATAACTGATAATTGACCACTAGACAATAATCAATCAATAATTAGTTTATATATATATATATATGTGTGTGTGTGTGTGTGTGTGTTCAGCACTGAAATTAAGGGGGAGAATTTTTTTTTTTACAATTTTATCTTATTTTTATTTTCTAATTTGATGTGTCCATTTTTAGTTATTGATCAGTAATCAATGGTAAAGAATGATTACTTTTATTTGTTCGTTTTTGTTCATTTATTTTTTATTGTAATATCACTGGTTTTTGTATTATCATATCTATATCATACCATGTTTTCATATTGTTCAGTCGTGTTCATTTACGTACTAGTGTGTTTGTGTGTGAGAGAGAAAGAGAGAGAGAGCGCGAGAGTTTGTGATCTTTCTGCTGAAGCGACTTGTGTTTGGGATCATGTCGTGTCGTGTTTATTGTTCACACAGTTAAAGGGCCAGCAGGTTTATGTTCCTGAGGCGGAAACGCGGCTCCCTGTGCCGAACATCCGTGTGACGGAGGCGGTGTGTAAATACTGCAGCGTTAATCGAGAGGGAAACACACGAGCATGCAGCGTGAACAGAAGTGTGACTCGTTACTGAGTGCAGATACGTGTCACTCTGATCTGGAAGGGCTGGTCTGGGTGTGTATGTCGGGGGGAGTGATTGGGTTTTTGTTTTTTCGGAGGGGGGGTGGGGGTTTTGCAAGGGCATAAGGGGTGTACCACTATACGAGCTATATAGGGCACTTCAGTACCGCTATAGTCTCGTGTTATGGGTTTCTCTCAACTCAGACGTTTGTTCCTGTTGCACGCAGAGAGGTGTGTTTGTGTATGTGTGTGCGCGCGCGCTCGCACGTCAGCGTGTAAGGGGTTAATGAGGGGCGGATCTCTCTCCACACTAGAAGAGGCCAGTGAATGGCTGCCTTCCATGGACAGCAAATACATTGGTTAAGGGTGAGGGCGGATCTCGGGCTGCGTCGAAACTCCGGAGTGGAACTTTACAGACTCTGTGTGTGTGTGTGCGCGCGCGAGAGAGAGAGAGAGTGAGAGAGGGAGTGACCGAGAGAAGGGAACAGGGGCGACAGAGTTCAAAGCAGCTGTTTGCTCGAAGCGTTCTCAGGATTGGATAAGACATTTACATGGGGAATGTAAAATGTTTTTTAGTTTTTTTGGCCCGCAAATTGTACTAGAGCAGAAAAATCCTGCCTGTGCAATGAGAAAACTAAATAAAGTTCAAATTAACTTAAAATAACAGAAAAATAAGACGAGCACAAAGTAAAATAAAAAAATGCATGACATCAGAAACAAAAACAAAATGACTGAAATGGTTACTTTCGAACCTGTGAAATCACGAGAGGTTTGACTGACGGTAAACTTTTGCTAACATGCCACATAATCGCTATCATATTTACTTGAGATGGGAATCAGCAGGGAGCAGCTGATACAGTAGTATCTCCGTGCCTAGGTGCTGAGACACGATCGTTGTTTTCTTGTAAGAAGTGATCATATGCATATCATACGTTCTCTGCAGTTAGCGCTCCTTTAATTGTGCTGCATTATTCAGCCCATACACCACGACATTGTTGACTTGTGGACTCTGACTGGTCAGAAGCTGTTGATTAATTTTCTCGAACAGCAGCACTGACAGTAATGCCACTGCAAATCCCAGATTTGTTCTAACACTTTATTGTTCCTATGGTAACAACTTATTCACAGGGACTATCGAGGTCGCTTCACATAAACACACCAAATTTGTTGATATGGTGAAGACAGATTTGTCTAGATGTTTTTCACGTTTATTAAAGGAGTCTTTAGTGTCAGCATTTTTTATTTTGTTGTTTTTATATTGTAATAAATCTCAGGAAAGCAACAAGCAGTGCTCTTTTAATGTGTAAGGAAATGAATCACGGGTTTCTCTCTCTCTCTTTCATATAAACTGAAATGAATAAGCCCTGTGAAAGGGTTAAGTCCCCCCCCCCCCCCCCAGTTTTGTTTTTGACGCCTCCTCCGCTCCAGTCTTCTGCTGTCCAGTTGTCCAATCAGGACAGATTTCATCCGTCTTGAACTCCTTCACCTCTGTCCTGCTTTTCAGACAGGTGGAGCTCCATGCTGCTAAAAACCGAAGGGGGTTTGTGTTGTTCTGATGGGGCCCCCTAGTGTCAATTGATGCAGGGTTCGTATAGGACATTAATAAAGTCGGGCAGGTTTAACGCTGATGTCACACTGCAGACAAAAACACTCGCAGTCCAAACGCCGAAAAGTCCTGCGAGTATGCTGAACGTTCTCTTATCCTGTCTCTCCCTTCTCCACTCTCTTTTCCACATTCACGAAGATCTAAAAGCAACTGAATCCCAAGCATCCCATATTTTTAAATGTATTTTAATTTTATAATAACTCCAGAAATTTCTAAATATCAACTCTGTATTCATTAATTTATTTGTATGGTTTGTTTTTCAAAATTTCGTTGTTTAAATATTATAATAAATCTTAACTGCAATTCTTATTTTTTAAATATTGTAATAAATCCCAGGATTAAATCTTTTTAAAGTTTGACTCCTTTTTAAAATAAGTCACTAAATCACAGTTCTATCACACATTACCTTCATTTTTAATATTGTTATAAATTCCAGAAACTAATTGTGCTATATTTAAGTGTTCAGTGCGTTTTAATAGTGAGTTATTGTAGTATTGATGATAATAATAATACTAAAAGACTTGTATGTATTTTCTCTGTCCTCAGTTTGTCCTGCTGCGTGTAAACATCATGCCTGCACCTTGTCCAATGAGTGCTGTCATGATCAGTGTCTAGGCGGATGCTCTGAGGCGGGCAATGCCAAGGCGTGCGTGGCGTGTCGTCACCTCCTGCATGGAGACACCTGCGTGGAACGATGTCCTCCTGGTTACTTCAACTTCAAAGGGTGGCGCTGCGTCTCCTACCAGTTCTGTCAGGAACTTCACAACCACTGCAAGCAGGCGAAGAGCAAAGACTGTCACCAGTACGTCATCCATGATGGAGCATGTATCCCAGAATGCCCTTCCGGATACACCACCTTGGACTCTACGTGAGTAACACTTTTTTTTTTATTTACACACACTGTAAATCAGTTAAGAACCATGAGAAGACGCTCCCCAATGAGAATGATGAGTTCCTATACAAATTCCTGAACTTGACAGCCAGCAAAACTATCCTTGATGAAATCAAATCTGAATTATCGTGAAATCTATAAAACATGTTAAATTGACTATTTTCATTTTCATTATTTTTTTCCTTTTTCTTCTCTTTTAACCTCCAATTTTTTTATGCTCTTTTTTGCATGAAACCTATTTCCTTTTTTTCTTTCTTTCATCTTCTTTGATTTCATTTAATTTCATTTGTTACTTTGACCGTTAGTGCATTATTGCTTTTCCTCTGCCTTTTTTTATATGAAATGTTCTTTCTTTTTTTGTCATTGTTGCCCAGTCTTTAATTTATTTATTCTTTATTTATTTATTCTTCCATTGTTTTTATTTGCTTTTATCCTTGCTCTTTGTACTTTTACTTTTCTAACAAATCTTTCATGTATTACTCCTTTGTCTTTCATTCTTTCTTTTGTAATTTTTTTGTTTTTTCTTTCTCTTTTGCCCTTTCATAATTTCAGTCATTCATTTTTCTTTCTTTTTTTCTTTTTTTTTTCCTCCATGCAGTCTGTTGGTTTTAGTGGTTTGATTGGATTTCTCTATTCCGAGGATTCGGAAATTGGTAATTTGGTTGTTTTTCTGCTGCAGCCACCTTCGCCTGGCAGGCATTCACTAATAAGCCTTCATTACACACACACACACACACACATACGCACGCACACACGCGCGCACACACGCACACACACTCTTTTCCCTGCTGTTGTTTTCCCCAAGTACATCTATCTATCTATCTATCTATAAAATGTTTTTTTATATTTATTACCTTGCTTCTTTTTAACAGATTAAGGCTTTACCATAGTTACTCAAAATTACAACCTTTTATTTTTTATTTTTTTGCAAATATTAATGTTTATCCAATTTTATTAGCTCACGTTTTTTATTTATTTATTTCATAGCAATTGATTAAAATTTTATTATTTTTTAAATTAGAAATTAAATTTTATTTAAAGCGTGATGTCATACTATTAACCATTTAAAGTTGTGTTAGTTATTCTGAATAGTCTGCCAAACAAGTTAGATCTTATTCTCACTGGTGTTATAGTAGCTAGAAACAATTCGGACACTGGCCTGTCTTTAATTTTTTCAAGTGAATAAAAAAAAGAAAGAAATACGGTGTTTTGTATCTGTTCCAGGTTAAACTGTACTCTGTGTGCCGGCCTCTGTCCTAAGCTGTGTACCGGTGTGCACACCATTGACTCGGTGACGGCGGCTCAGGCTTTGCGTGGTTGCACCGTCCTCAACGGCAGCCTCACCATAAAGATCCGTGGTGGCAGTAAGTGCTGTTTACAAGTTTTGTTTTTCCAGGAAAACATTTATAACTCCGATTGTCTTGTACAAGATAGATGTGTTAAATCTCTGAACTTGAGTCTGATGTGAGAGATTCAGGGTTTCATGGGAATCAGGATTCATTGTACAGTAGCTGATGCTACATCAGAAACAGGAGCATGATGAAGTGCATATATTATAGGCATTTAGCAGATGCACTTATCCAGAGCATGTGAGCAATTAAGGGTTAAGGGCCTTGCTCGAGGGCGCAACAGCTGCAACTTGGTGGTGCTGGGGTTTGAACCTTGAACCTTCTGAACCATGGGCCAATTCCTTAACCACTGAGCTACCCCTGCCCCTGAACATTCTAAATTTATTTTATTGTGATTATTTTTTTTCTTTAGTTAATCCACATATTAATTAATACGAATTAATCGTATTAATTAATTAATCGTATTAATTAATCGTATTAATTTTATTTATTTATTTATTTTTATTTTTTTTAAATTAAAATTAATACGAAGGGCATTCAAATCAAAACAGTACTTTTAATTTTGCAGAATAAAAGGATCGTAGTTCTGAGAGTACTTTTTTTCCCCTCTTTATTTCTCTATATAATCCCCTGTTACACTAATGCATTTCACAAGTGCTGGGATACCATCAAGGTAAAACACATTCTCGGTACAACAGAGCCAGGCTGCTTCGCATCTAAAGAGCTGGCCTCTCAGGAACTCCTTTAATTGCCCGATCATGTGGAATGGCCTGGAGGGGGGGTGAGGACTATACATGAATGTGGCAATGCCTCCCAGCCGAGTTCCTGTAATGTGCAAGTGGTGTTCATGAATGATTGTGTTTACAGTTCCCATTGAAAGATGCGTCTCTTCCACAAGTTGGCGACAAGTTATCCCTCAATTTTCAATGATCAGATGTTCCACTCGCTGAATGTTCACAGGAACGACTGTGAATGATCGGGATCGTCATAAAGTTTTCACTGAGATGGCCAAGAATCAATGTGGAATTAAGCATGTTAAAATATTTCCTCTGTTATTTAGACAACATTGCAGCAGAGCTGGAGGCAAACCTGGGTCAGCTGGAGGAGATCACAGGCAGCCTGACCATCCGCAGGTCTTTCGCTCTCATCTCGCTGTCCTTCTTCCGGAAACTTCATCTCATCCGCGGAGAGACCGCGCAAATCGGGTATGGCTTACTTCACCTCACACATGCTCACAAACGCTCCTCTTCGCAGATAATTTATGAGCGGGAGGAGAAACGATTCAAAACATAAATTTGACACCAGTTACAAGGTGTATTTATTAAAAAAACAGATCATATATTTATCTTTTTTTTTTTTTTTTTTTTTTTACAATTATTTGTATAACTAACATTATTATATAAAATAAATCACTATATCTGTTTGGCCTTACTGTAGAATAGAAACAGCCATAAATAAGGACGGTGTTATTAATTGTAACAGTAGTAATTGTAGCAGTTTTATTTGTGCGGTTCTTGCATTAGCATTTGTTAGAGGCTTAAAACCCTTAGAGGTTGACGGCACCATCAGCGATGCCACACTGGACTTGATGATTTTCCAATAACAGCACGTAACAAGAAGTTGTATTCTTCTTATACCACACTTATTATAAATGTGATTTTAGGAATTGTATGGCATTTTTACTTATTTAGTATTAATGTGTTATTGTGTTGCTTTTTTTGTTTGTTTTTTTGTAGGAACCACACATTTTACTCCCTGGATAATCAGAACTTGCGCCAGCTATGGGACTGGTCCAAACACAACCTGACCATCCTGCAGGGCCGCATGTTCTTCCACCACAACCCCAAACTCTGCCTGTCTGAGATCTACAAGATGGAGGAAGTGACGGGGACCAAAGCACGAAAAGTCGAGAACGACATCGGACTTCGCACCAATGGGGATCAGGCCTCCTGTATGCTCACGTCTTTACCCAGTTTATCATTTGATAACAAAATGTACAGATATAGTCATGACTGTTTAAATAGGATGCATTAGATCTGCATATTATTTTTTTTTTTTTTAATTTATACATGCTAAACAACAACATTTATGAATTGATTATTTGCTGTCTTGGTCGTTTTACAGTTGGCCACAATTTTTAGATTTAGAGACTCTTAGAGGCTCTTATCTTTCTCACCACTGATTTTATGTCTCTTAGGTGAAAACCAGCTTCTGAATTTCACCAGCATCCGCATGACGGCCAAACAAATATTGATCACGTGGGAGCAATTTTGGCCTCGTGACTTCAGAGACCTGCTGGGCTTCGTGGTTCTTTATAAAGAAGCGTGAGTGTCCTACAGGGGTTCAAATATAACACACTGCAGCACCCAGTGTGTGTTTAAATGCATTTTTAGAACAGGGCAACCTAACTGTTTGTTTTATCTTTCCCTTTGTTTTCTCTTTCCCGGTCTATCTCTCGCTCTTGCTCATTCTCTCTTTCACTGTGTCTTTTGTTTTTATTTCTCTCTGTCTCTCTCTCTCTCTCTCTCCAGTCCGTATCAGAATGTGACTGAGTATGACGGACAGGATGCTTGCGGTTCTAGCAGTTGGGTGATCATAGACGTGGAGGCACCAGATAGGACGCCAGACACTAAGCGTGACCCTGGCGCTTTCCTGGTGCAGCTGAAGCCGTGGACACAGTATGCCATCATGGTGAAAACACAGCTGTCTGTCTCTGATGATCAGCAGGTTCAAGGAGCCAAGAGCAAAATCATCTATGTCCGCACCAGCCCCAGCCGTCAGTGCCTTTTTAATTCTTCTTCTTTTTTTTTTTCTTTTACTTCACTACAGTATAATGTAAATAAAAACGTTTAATTTAGGGAGGCACCAATATACCACTTTTTTGTCGAGCCAAGCATGAGTACGTCCATTTGGTACTTATGAATACCGATACTTATACCTGATGTTGTTCCAGGGTTTATTTTAAAAGATTTAAAGGATTTTAAAATATATTTTTTAGGTTTCTTTTAGTAAGAATTAAGTAAATATAAAAATCTTGTTGTGTTTGTGTTTCAGGGCCCTCTGTTCCTCTGGACCCCATCTCTTCCTCGCACTCTTTGCATGAGATCCTGCTGAAATGGAAATCTCCGTCAGAGCCTAACGGGAACATTACACACTACCGTGTTACGTACCAGAATCAAGAGGAGGACAGCGAGCTCTACAAGTTTGACTACTGCCAGAAAGGTCTGAGCCTCCTTTAGTTTTTCTGAGAAGGTTTACGATATCATCAGAGCTGCACGTTACTGCACTGCCTTTAGTCTTTTTCATGTTGTCATGGCAGCAGTAAAGAGTTGTTGTTGTTGTTTGTTTTTGTTTTTTTTCCCCCTGCAGGCATGAAGCTTCCATCTCGCAGTCCCACGAACCCCAGCCCGGACGTCAGTCTGAAGTGGAATCAGACTGAGAATCAGACTCCGAACACAAAGTGTTGTAGCTGCCCCAAAACTGAGGCGCAGCTGAAAAAGGAGGCGGAGGAGCGCAATTTCTTTAAGGAGTTCGAGAACTACATCCACAATGAGGTCTTCGAACCCAAGTAAGAACACGAACTAATGAGGAAGGTCAAGATTAATCAAGTCGAATCACTCTGACTCAAATCAATAACCATCTGATTTGCCACTTTCACTAAGATTGACATGTGCACGCCTACAAACACACCTGCGTCTTCACTGTGACGAACACACAAGTTTATCACAGCACAGAAAATCAGTCGTGCTAACGGTACAATAACGTCCTCTCTTTCCATCTTTAGATCACAACAACGTCGTCGCCGCTCAGTGGGAGTGGCTAACTCCAGTCTCTCCTCAATCCTCAGCCCGCCCCCTCTGGCTAATGGCTCCTCCCCTACCCCGACGCCAGAGGAAAAGGTGGTGCTAAAGGTCGTCGGCAAAGAATCTGTAATAATCCCAAACCTGCATCATTTCACAAGCTACCAGATTGAGATCCAGGCGTGCAACCACCCAGACGACCTGAACTTCTGTAGCGTCGCCACCTTCGTCAGTGCTCGCACCCTACCCGCGGGTAACCTCACCTCCCCATCATCATGACCGTTATAGAGAACATGCACTGTTGTGTTCTTCATAGCAACCTGGACGTAGTAACTAAATTCTCCGTTTTATCAGCTAATTGTCGAACCCTAGTCCAGAAATAAATACCAATAATAACTGTTTGTGTAAATATTCATTGGAAATCGCTTTCTGAACAGAGATATTGTTACAGCATCAAATGTTTAGCTTGTTAATGAAGAACTACATCATATAACATTTCCTCAGAAGCTGATTTAATGATTTTAGTGGTTTGAGTTCATTGCTCTATCTTGCATTTCCCCCTAGTGCAGAGACTAGTTCTGTTTTAATCATTTCAATTCAGTTACATCCAACAAATAATCTTCATTTAGAGCATTTCATTTAGAAATGAACTTGGTGATCCAGTTAAGCTAGACATTGGGCTGGTCCCAGTCTGTGTGTGAGACGATCCCGTTGAATGACATCTTGAAAATCAAGATTTTCTGTTTTTGTTAGCTAAAGCAGACAACATTAAGGGTTCTGTTACTCCTGAGATCCTTCCTGAAGAACCCGAGTTTGTGTACATCAAATGGCAAGAGCCCAAATCCCCGAACGGCATGATCATCCTGTATGAGGTCAGCTACCATCGGGTGTCTGATAATGAGGTCAGTGCAGTTAACACACACGCATATACAGTACATTATTAAATGTCATCATTTCATCACACTGTCTCTCTCTCTCTCTCTCTCTCTCTCTCTCTCTCTCCCTCTCCCTCACACACACACACACACACACACACAGGAGATGCATCTCTGTGTATCGAGGATCAGTTATGAGAGGACTGGAGGTTGTAAATTGAGAGTTGGACATCCTGGGAACTACAGCGTGCGAATCCGAGCCACCTCACTGGCAGGAAATGGATCCTGGACCGAGCCGGTTTACTTCTACGTGCCGGACAGTAAGATTTCATTGAATGAATATATACATGTGAATTTTGCCTTCCTTTCCTTTATTCAGTTGTCTCACACACGGCCAAAAATCTTTTTTTTTTTTTGTCATGTGAATTTGGAACGTCTCTAAACTCTGTGTCCTTTTCAGACTTAATGAATGTGAAGATCATCATTGGCCCTGTGATTCTGCTCATCCTCACACTCTTCGTTGGAAGCGCTGTCTGTTTTATTCTCAGGAAGAAGTATGTGTCTTGTGTCTACCCCTCTGACCCTTTACACTCTAAAGGTTAGTTCCTGAAAACTGATTATTGAAACTCTCTGCAGGCAAACCGAAGGACCCACGGGCCCCTTAATCGCCTCGTCAAACCCAGAGTACATCAGTGCAAACGATGGTGAGTCACCCATATTATGACTCTTTTACATTTTACATTTAGATTTTACATTTAATTGTCAAGGTCAGTCAAGGAGAATCTAAAGAGGAAAAAATTAAACGTTTGTAGCGGGAGTAAAAGTAGTACAAATTGTACAAATAAATTGTTAATGAACATACTTTCATTTTTGGTTAATGATATAATTGCATCACCTTTTCAAACCAAAAAATTCACTTATTTTACAAAAGAAAGTTAGGACGCCCTGGGGCCGTTTCCCATTTGGCTAAAATAACTTTAATGACACATTTTCTATAAGCGTCTACCAGTTTCTGACATTAACTTGCAGAAGGTTTTCACCCTCCTCACTGCAGAATTCTTTTATCTTCTGTTTGGAACTTAATGCTTTGGCTTGGCCAATCCAGTACTCTGCTTTCTTTTGAGCCATTCCTTGGTGGAGTGGATTAGTGAATCCTTGGATTATTGTCATGCTGCAAGATTTACTTTCTCTTCTACTTCAATTTGGACAGTTGGTCTCTCATTTTTTGATATTTTCTCAAATTTGATATGATCAATATTTCATAGTAGATTCCATGATGGTGATCTGGCCCGGCCCTTCTGCAGCAAAGTAGCCCCAAACCATATGTCCACACCCATGCTTCATAGTTAGTATGAGATTTTTTTATTTTTTTTGCTCAAATGATTTATGCCAATAATTTACATCTATCGAAACAGTGTTTTGTGTAATGTTATAGAGTACTTGGATTACTGTTTTGATGTAATGAGTAATCTAACGTGTTGGATCCGCCATTTAATTTTTTACTGTTATTTAGTTACTTTTTCAAAAATGTAATTTGTTATTCAGAACAATTTATGTAATCCGTGAGCCAGACAGCAGTCATTCCCAATCCGTTAGTGTGTGTGTGTGTGTGTGTGTGTGTGT
>JAQMYL010000007.1:14994362-15008734 GCA_030014365.1 Clarias pachynema | reverse complement strand
ACGATAGACCAAAATCTCTACCGGTTGACAAATTTCTACCGGTTAACCGTGTATACCGGTATATCGCCCACCCCTACATACTACTAGTCAAAAGTTTAGACAAACCTTCTAAATCTTCTTTTTATTTTTTTCCACGTTGTAAAAAATGCTGAAGGCATCCAAAATATGCAATAATCTCCTTGGAACAGTTGATATTGAGATGTGTCTGTTACTTATGCTCTGTCAAGTCTTTATGAAAGCCAGTTTCATCATGGTGCTTGACAGGTTTTGCAAAATGCACTTGACAAAACTTTTCTTGCAAGAACCATTCCACAACGGCTAAACCTTTTGTCTTAAAATAACCACTAACAATTGTTGTTATTTACAGTAATTAAAATAATAATGCCATGTGTTACTTCATAGTTTTGAAAAAATCTAGTATTGTTTTAGGTTTTAGAAATAAATTCACACACACACACACACACACACACACACACATATATATACCATATAATCCCTTCCCATTTATTTATTTTTTTGGTTAAAAAAATGCAGATGCAGCTATATACGTCTTCTTCAGGAAACATCACCATAACACTTATAACATTAAGGACACTTTTTTACACTCTGTGCCCCACAGGTCGATCTGTAACAAATAATAATAATAATAATAATAATGATAATAATAATGATAATAATAATACAACGCTGATAATGATAACAGGAGATAGTACAGCGTTCTAATTCTTTCGGATTCGCCAATAGCGTTGTATTTTTATTATTATTATTATTATTATTATTATAAACAGCACCGACTGACTCATTAAACCTTCGGAATGCACCGTTTTCGCTCCCACAATGCCTTGGGAGAAGTAGCGAGGACAGAGGGTGAATCACACGCCTTCACATTGGACAGCTAGTGGACTACATAGGGTACAGGGGTCAGTATTGGAAGGTGGAGGAATGTAGTGCGGGAACGTAGGGAGATGGGTGAGATTTGGGACAGGGCCGAGATAAATCCTCAGCCATCCGAGAGAGTAGCAGCAGGATTACAGGCGGCTCTGAGGCAGAAGCGGTTGTCAAACAGAGCTGTTTTGACTTTTAAATAAAATCCTGAAGATAAACTGTGTAGATGTGAGCGGGATTGCGGAGTTACACCGCTCAGGTGTGTCTCACACATACACACGCTGCAGGTGCGTTTAATGTGGGAGTGTGTGTGCGCGCGCGCAGAGCTCGTGTTGTTTTACGCTTATCATTATTAGCCAAGCGTTTCGGCCTGATTTGTTTATTGTTTTATAATCCTTGTTTGTGTAACACAGAACATTTCCTGACTACGTCTAAAACAGTTTTGTACACGATTACGCCATGAGTTCAATTGGTATTATGTTTATTTATATAATTTTTCTTTATTTTTATCGTACGCCTCACCTGTTCACCGTCATTACGCTTAATATGTAATCACGTTAGCTTTAGCTTTAGCCAAAGAGCCCGGCTAATCCCTGGAGGTTATTTTGCAGATTTGGCAGTCGTATTGTTTTATTTGAATGATTTCAAACAAGAATTTCCTTGAAATGTTTTAATTTGGCAAAAAGTTGTTGAGCGCTAAATATTTACAAATGTTAACGCTAGCTAGCAAAACTTAAAAACATTCAAAGTGAATGGAGGGCTGCGTATGGCAGGTTAGCATATTGGATCAGAATACTTGGTGGTCGCTTTTTTATGACGCATTCGATGCTACGAAACAAACCCGTAAAAATAAATAAACAAACAAACAAAAAAACTTGGATAACATTTTTCTTGCAAGCTCTCTTTATATGCGGTATTTTCTATCTGTTTTTTTCCCCGGATGCTCAACACTAAAATCCTATGTAAGGTGCATTTAAAATCAAAATCAAAACCTGATTGTTGTCCCAGTATTGAAAGCCACTTAGACGTATTTGTTGATTCATGTTAAACTAATGTTTGTTTATTCACTTAAATGCTCTCTACAGGTTATAGTGTTTCCTGCCCTTAGGGGTGATGTCTTGCACTACAATAGCAGCTTGTTAGCACTAAACATAGTTTGTGTATTTTTCTATCACCGTGTGGTGAGAAGTAAATGCTTGAGTTTTTCTATGTTTGAAAATGTGGTCATGTTTGTGTGTGTTGTTTGTGACTTTTTCGAGGTAGTTCAGTGTCTGAATGTGACACTGTCAAATTGAGGCAGAAGGTGATTTGGTTCTTATGCGCTCAGTATCATGAGTGAGAGTCAGTAATTTTATCTACCAGTCAGACTTGTCAGATGTTTCCCCAGTAACGGTCCTCAAATCTGTACACACGGCAGCTTGTTTTCCACGGTATTGTCTTGGTTGAAATGAAAGTGCATGGGTCAAGGATGCAGTGACGAATCTTTTATAGATTAAGAATCTGCTTTTTAAGAATTTAGAATCTGCTTTTTAAGCTTTTTAAGAATATTGCTTGATAAGCACTTCATTGTTCTCTATGTTTAGCTAGTTACACTCCAATGAAACTGCATTTCAATGCTCTGTCACACTCCGATGAAGATCATGAAGTTCCCTCTGTTTCCTAAAAATATCAAATAACGTGGAAGGAACAGGGTCAAAATGGAAAAATGTGCATTAATCAAGTTTGTACTACTTCCTAGCCATGTCTGTGTCACTTCCTCAAAATGTCCATGATGATGTCACAAATTCTATCACGCACATTATCACGCGCTCCCCAGTTCCATCGTCTGATCAGATCACACGCTTGATATGTTGTTGCGTCCGGCAGGTTGGTATAAATACCTCGACACACAAAGTGAGGGTGTGAGGAATTTGATTCTTTATTTATACTAAAATCTCTGAACGTGTCATTACTGTGAACTTGCTGCATGCACAACATAAATGGGCCAGGGGTGGCTCAGTGGTTAAGGCATTGGACTACGGTTCAGAAGATACCAGGTTCAAATCCCACAACCACCAAGTTGCCATTGTTGGGCCCTTGAGCAAGGCCCTTAACGCTCAATTGCTCAGATGTATAATGCGATAAAAATGTAAGTCGCTCTGGATAAGAGCGTCTGCCAAATGCCTAAATGTAATATATTGTCAGTCAAGCGCTGCCAGTCTGACTTTGTGTTGCAGAAGGAAATACATCAACGATGCTCCATATTCTTATTGTCCACATAAAAAAGAGCTTTGTTTTGTATTATAAAAAAATTAAATGTTAATAGATTTTTCAAGAAATGAAAATCAACAAAATGTAAAATTTTGTTTTTCCACTAGTATTTGCCCTGTATTGGATTAAAAGATATCGAATTAAAAGTTCATAGCCATACAGAAATTTTTTTGTGTGTATTTTTTTTTTCTTTTTCTTTTTCCCACAAACCCTTTAAAATGTTTAATGCAGTGGGAAAATCTGTTTGAAATTGACAATAAAATTTTTTTTCATTTTATGTTTTAGTTTATTAAGGTTTTTATGAAATATATAATCCTTCATTTGAAGTCATCCTTGTTTCTCTGCTTAAATTTCTTAGATGTTAAGTGCTGACATTTTTCCCCTCACATCAGCATTTCTTTGCCTTGCTGTGTGCTGGACCGAGCGGTCACATGGTGCTGATTGCACTTTGCAAGTCTGTGCCTCTGTCTGTATTAACACGCTTCACTGCGTTTCCTCCCTTTTTTCTCTCTTGTGAACACTTTTGTTTAGTTCCAGACTTGTGCTGTACTACTTTTGTGCAACCTGGAAACACTTTTATGCATTTTCAGTTAAAGTAAAAAACGTGTAGCTGGTGGAAAAGTCGATTCACTGAAGGCCAAAATACGTGGCATGTGTGTTTGTTTCTGGGAGTCCTGGTTTTGTGAGTTAGTTGTAAATGAGAAGAAGGGATAAATTTAGTTGTTGCAGTTTTCTTTACTTTTCCTTGGCATACATCTGGGAAAGAATAGCCAAGATGTGTCTTTACTCGTAGTAGTCTCTTGCATGCTATTAGATTTTCTTGTTAGCAGTGATGTCTACTTCTGTCCATGTCTGAAGTCTAAATGGTTTAGTGTCTCCTCAGGGTGTTTGGATCATGTGATGTGAGATAAAATGAATATAAATTGTCCTTAAGGAGATAATCTGCTGTTTTTTTTCTTGCAAATGTGAAAGTGGAAGTTGGGGGATTCATTCATTCCTTTAGTTTAATCTAAATTTAGTTTTAGATTAATTTACTGTCATGTTAAGAGGTTAAACTTGGCAACCAAAATGGTGTTGAGATATCTCATTTGTAATTAAATATCTTGCTTTCGATTAGACGTCTTTATTTGCTAGGAAAAAGTCTCATGACCAACTATGGAAACTGAAATTTAAGGCAGTGAACAATAGCAAATTCAACATAAGCTCAGATGTTGCATGTCTTGGTGAAATCCAACTGTTCGATTAGAATTCATTAAGGTTTGTCATAATTTTTATGGAATGAGTCTCCATTATAAGTACCAAAGAGGTACATCTGTTTCTCAACCATTTTAGGACAGAGATTTTAGTGCTTTTGCATATTCTCTCTATTTTTTTTTTTTTTTTTGGTGTCTTATTAATTTATTAATTTCTCTCAAGAGAGATCCGGTTCCAGCAGATGACCCTAAGCATAGATTTTTAAGATGTTGTTGGCATAGTTTCTATTTCCTCTTAGATAGGAAACTTGATATTCACTGCGATTCATATAAAATTGAATATATATTGTTAACTCACTGATAATGAAGCAGCAGCAAACATTCTGTTTGGCTTGAGAGAACAGCTATAAAACACAAACTTTTATGGCTAGTTATTTTTTATCAGAGTTATGAGATATAGTGATAATCAACGCACAGTTTTGGGAGTGGCGGAAGTGTTTAAAGATTTACCGCATTGTGGCCAGTTGTAATCCTGACTTCACAGTAGTGTGTGAGAGGTTGGAGAAGATAAGGTGGCTTTGAGTGAATCAGAAAGTGTCATATAATCCTCATCTTCCTGAGTCTAGCTAAAGTGTGAAAAACGTAACTAGCTAAAGTTATGTTTTGCTTCACTAGAAAGATCATGTGCAATATTTTTTAACTATTACAGCAGGTACTAGTGGATAGTGGAGTTTCATTTTGTGTACATATGGTAAGATCTGATGGATGTATTATCACATTTGTTTTTCTTTTCTGGATCATGTCTTGTGCCACCCAGCTGGGGGTAAAGGAAACCATTAGCTATTTTTTTTTATTTTTATTATTATTATTTCATGTTTAATTTTTCAGATTGTGCTGTTAACGTTCACAAAAGCTGTAAGAGTCTCCTGCCCGAGTGTAGCAACATTAAGAACAAGGTAAGATTTTTGCACATGTTTATCGACTATAGGGATTTATTTATATATAATTTACTTTTTATGCTTTATTCTGAACCAAAATGATATATGTGCATTTCTGCTCCAGTGTTTCATGGCTCCTTCTTCTATTGGAAACTGGTTAGAATGAAATAAAATAACTACTCATAATGGTATTTATATATGATAGCCTACTCTGCTTATAGGGTAAGAATAAATTCAAATTCTGCATTGAAATAGAAAATTGTATTTATGACATCTGGAATTTACTTTGGGACCAATAAAGTGTCTGACTGACTGACTGACTGTCTGACTGTCTGTCTGTCTATCTACCCTCCCACCTACCTAAATAACATTTTCAGAGCATCATTTTGCTGTACAGTCTGATTTGTTACATTTAGGTTATAGTGACTATATTACATTAGATCTTTCTTTACCCAGGTTTGCAGGAAGTTACAAATTCGTGACTGGCATTTATGCTTATAGACCTCTTTCGAGGTCATGTGAGCCACAATCAAAATATTCATCTTTTCTTTGGCATTTGTGAAAATAGCCGATAAGATCGTCAAGCCAAATGATGATGAATCGCTGGCTAAATTCACCCCCACAGATTTTACTGACCACATGACCAAAGACTAGATAACTATGTACTGTATGTTGGGAAACTTAAGCCGTTGAATATTACTGATTTTGAATATTACTGCTGTTCTTAACAACATTTTGGAGGATCAGGTTAACAATATGGTGATATTTACAGTTCTCACCAGGAAACATTTAATGTTACAATAACATTTATTAAAACCAAAACACTGTTTAAGGTCAATATAGTTTACATTGTTATTGAAAATGTGTTTTTCCTCCCTATGTTGCTATTCACTTGTCACTGCTATCTGTGCTCTCAGATGAGTGACTGCCGCTGCATTTATTTTTTGTGATTTTGTGTGTTTAGTGTTTCAGTTAAACTGGTGCGATTAGTTAATTAGGTTGGGGGAAAAAAATCTACCTAATTTAAGATCTAAGGAAACAGTGGTGTAAAGTTAAAAATATAGCACATGCTAACACAACACGATGAGAAGCTTAATAACACCAATGAAAACATAACAACAACCCAGACCAATTTAACACCCGAATGTACTCTACAGTAGATTAGCAAACATAACACATCATGTCTGTTGGATATTTACTGTGAATAATTTACTGAACTTTTTGAATCTGGAACAATTGTTTTTTTTCTCTTCCAATTTCAGTGTGATTTTAAATAAATAAAATAATTAAAAGTGTTGTTATTTTCCTTGACAGAATAAAGATTTTGCCCATAAGAGCCAAACAGCTTCTCAATCCTGTAGTCAAGGTGAGTTGTTAAGCTGTTCCCATTAAACTGGGGTTTGTAATCTTGTTATAAAGCATGAATATGACAAAAGTGTTGATTATTTTTTTTACAGCAGCAGCACTAACAGTAATGCAGCTTACACGTCACAGGTTTATTTATAATTAAGACATTTTTTCTAATATGCTATTGTTCCTCTGGTAACAGTTCAGGGGCTTGTAGTTGACCTATGCACATAAGCAGTGATTTCATTTAATTTTTTAGTTTCACAGTAACTGTAACTTTTTGAACATTTTCAGGACGAAGGAGTGTAGAATTGGCAGTTACACTTTGTGCTAGCCTTCCAAAAAAATCTTATCATATGATATATCGTAATCATAGAAGTATAAAAAATTTTTTAATGTCTTTCTTTTTCTTTATTACTGTGTTATAAGACGAATGAAAAGCTTTGGGGCATGTTGTTGTAGGCAAATGAACACCACTGGAATTGTAACAGTAACTCTTCTTTATCACACCAAAACAATCAACATTAGAATTTTACCATAAATGTTACAGTAACATCTTTTAACGATAATAATGAATTATGCTTGTTTTATTTTTATAAAATTTTTTTTTCATTGTTATTGCAAATAGGTGTCACAAAAGTATATTGTTTTTCTACATAACCTCCATTTCTTCGTATTTAGATTAGATTTTTTTTCTGCAGTGTTTTTCTTGCAAACTTCCCCTCTCTTGTTTCTCATATTCTCAATTTTCACTCTTTGTAGCTTCACGTGGATAAATACGAGTTGCTTGGGTTTCAGTTGTCTCCTGTGAGCTGGAATCCCCTGACAGCAAATTAATGCTATTGCACTGTAGGAAGGATGCTAATTAAAATAAAATTATATCCATGAAAATAACATTCTTATATCGACGTTCAGCATTGTCCAGAAAATTCAGTGCAACTCATGGTACTTGTAGAATTCTCTGTGTTATTGTTAATGAAAAAATATGATGCATTATAATGATATTACCTACTGTATATTAGTCAAATGAACTAAGGGCACTTGGACAAATACAAGTCCAGAAAAGTACTAATAAAGTGTTAGCATTTTAACCTAATCTACAAATGTTTAGCCTCCAAGGATTAAAGGGAAGGAAAAGGCATTTATGCCTCCAAGCGAATGTGCAGGTATGACGATTGATCTAAAGCTAATATGTCTGTATACTCTTTTAAAGGTCCCAAATTTGAGTCTTTCTGTAGAAGGTTGACACATCTCTGATATCCCCCGCGGTGTGTCAGTTATTTTAGCTGAAATATCCCTCAGATATTTTTTATACCTCAGACACCCTCTGCTTTGTTCTTTGTCCGAACAGTTTCTGTAAATGAGCTACAGGTGAGGCGAGCCCCATCCTGCCAGACAACTGCAGAGCTGATCAGTAAAGCCAGGGAACCATTTCCCTTATATGAAGTCATACTAGGGGGAAATCTCATTGGCTTGTTTAAGCTCCAGCCAATACAAAATGGAAAAAGAATAAAAAAGCGAGAAATGTAATTCTCATGTTGATTGTTTGTCCACGTACACTGGAGATCGATCTGAAGGTCTAACAATGACTAAAAAATAAATTTTGCATAGTAGGTGCCCTTCAAAAGTTGAGATATGCTGTTTTTTAACTGTAGACACTCATATTGATTGATGTACAGTTGCTTGCTGAACACGGATTAACGAGACCGTCCCAAGTTGCAAAGTTGAGGGAGTGCTTTGTTTGCCTATACCAAGGTCAGAAGTCAAAGTTATGTGTTTTAGTCAAGTGCAGCAGCGATGTTTAGTACTAATTCTTGATTACATAGTATTCAAGTACTTCTCTGTTTTATGTTACACATCTTATAACTTCGAGAGCATCTGATAATCACAGGCAGCATGAACACGTTGAAAGACACACTATTTTCCCTCTCATATCACAGAAAATTGCCCAGAACCTAATGAGATCTAATTATACCTTTCCAGGTACTCTTAATCTCAGCATAAACAATTCGCTCAACAATCACATTGAATCCCCCTCCCGGGCAGCAGCAGGAAAGAAGAGAGGCAAAAAGTGGGCTTGTCTTTCAGAATTTGCTCATCTCTTTATCAAGCACATCCATCCTGTGATTTAATTTTTTTCCACTCTTGTTGATGGTTCTTCATCTTCTGAGAAGGCATGCGAGAGAACATCGGCCTGGTGATGCGCAGGAAGTATAAATCTCGGAAAAAGATCACATCTGCCTCAGTAGGGTTTCTCCTTCAGTGTCATCGTTTCAGCTGGCATCTCGGGAACTCATGGCTCCTCCGTTCTTCCCGTTCTTATTTGTCTCGTCTCTCTACAGCCTCGAGGGAGCAGTGCCTCACCTCCGATGGCGCCATCCGCCCGGCTGCAGGCATGACCGTCCTGCCTCGAGGAGCCAGCGGGCAGCAAAGCGCTCACAGCAGCAATCACACGCTCAGTCACACCAGCAGCTCCAGGTCAGTGATGGCTATGGGTGCAAGTTATAGCTTTGGAAAGAGAACCTGTATCCCTTTTGGACCTTTCGGCTCTGTTGTGTTTCAGCTCTATTACAGGGGAGATGGATGAAGTTGACGCATTCAGAATTAAAAGGCACACAGAAGATACCATCTCCATCACTCCGTCTACAGCCGAGTCTGTCATAGTGGAAGGTGGGGTAGAGTGTTGATTATTATTATTATTATTATTATTATTATTATTATTAATATTATTGATGTATAATGAAATGTTTCAAAAAAATTTAGAATGTAATTTGTAAATAACCAGTGCAGTGCTGCTACCACAGGCTACAAATTAATGAGTATTAAGTTTTTAGTGTTTCTTGCTAGGAAGTGTGACAGTCTTACTCACTCACTTTTGTCAGTGTCCAGTAAAAAGGCTTTAATTAACATGATGGTGTTGAACGCAGCACTGCTGCAGGTTGTTATAAAATGTGCAGTGTGACTAAGGTGAAGCTACAAAATTTTCATGGTAGTATTCTGACAATGGTCATTATTATTAATTTATAAAAAACAGTTTTGTGTGTAGAATTACAGTATGCATGATATGAATTATAAATAAATCTCCATGTATATGAAGCTGTATTTGTATTGCATGTGTGTGTGCATGCATGCAGATGCGTACTACAACAATGTGAGGGCTGAGCTGGAGTCACTTGCTCAGGACTTTGACGTGGAGTCGTGGAGCCTGGCCGTGGATCAGAATTTCTTAAAGAAACATTCCAAAGAAGTGATAAAGAGACAGGATGTGATTTATGGTGAGTGTGTGTGTATTTGTGTGTATGTATGTATATATATATATATATATATATATATATGCATGTGTTGTACACACTTTTAGACTATCTCACCTGCACCCCCACTCACCTGCCTCACCTCTCTCACTCATTAGTGCCTCACAGCCTCAGTGTGTCTTATCTCTTTCCAGCAGGAAGCATTATGTTTGCTGAACCTGCGTGGGTGTAACAGTACATTTTTATTTTATTTTATTTTATTTTTTTCATTAATTCCTACACAATTCCTACATAACAGCAAACTGAAGCAGTGACTAACACCGTGATTACATCCTGACTAAAAGTATTCGGTAGCCAACAAATTTTTAAATTTTTAAATAGGACCTTTAAAGCTTATGTTTAAACCGCACGCGCGCACACACACACACACACACACACACACACACACACACACACACACACACACACACACACAAAATGCACCCCAATAGGTAATGTTTTCATTTCCATGTCAAGAAATACCAATAATGCTTTGTTTAGTGTTTTGATTGACTTCTCAGATTTCCTACGTACTGAATATAAAGAGGGTATTTAAGTGATTAAGCAGGATTAACCTGTGTAACTTTCTGTAAAACTATCTATTGATCACAAACTGTGTCGGATTGTGTGTAGGAAATTAGGAGTTGGGTCCTTTTACAAATCAAAGCAAGATTATGGCAAAAACATTGCATCACAAAACTTTAATTTCTGCAGTACAGTATATGCTACAGTTTTACTAACAAACAGCAAAAGTTAATTTTCTAGATTTTTTTTTTTTTTTTAACTGAGGTTGATGGTATACACATATTGTGTCCCTTTTATTAGAATTTGTGTAAAAATGTTTTATAACCATTTTTACAAATTGAGCTATTTAACTCTATTTAAAATTGTATAATTCTTATAAAAAAATTCAGTAGTAAACATTTATTTTAATTTTGTTTAAATTAAGTGTAAAGATAATTAAGACTAAGGGGAAAAACATTTTATATATTTAACAAATCAGTAAAAATATATTTTGATGTTTCTATTCATTCAGTCATTTTTAAATGTTAAAAAATGGTATAAGATTTGGCACAATTAAATAGTTTATCACATTTATTTTGGTAAATACTGAGATTTGCTTAATTTCCACTACAAAACAGCAAACAATAAGATAAATGCCACAGCCTGGTTGAGCGTAATGGGATGTGAGCGAGTGTTGAAAGCACACTACTATAAAGCAAATGGGTGTGCTGGGTTTATAACACGAAGTGAGAACATGATTGCAAAACCGAATACTGCGCAATAATCCTTTAATCTTGCTTTCGTAATCATTGGAAGCCAAAATCATAATTGAAAATAAAATTTTATAAATTGTATAGACCTACAAATTCAGTATTTAGTTTTTATTTTTGCAAATTTTTACCATGTTAAATATTAATTACTTTTAAAGCATTTAAAGTATCTGAAAGATTCACAAAATCACAAAAAACATGTATATAATATATACAGTGTATATATCCAGTCTGTGTATGTATACATGTGATTTTTCTTTTTTCTTTTTTCTTTTTTTCTTTTTTTTTTATTAAAAATGTAAATTTTTTTGTTTTAGATTTCGGATTGGGCTAAAAAAAAAAATTTTTTTTTTTTTTTACAGTTTTGAGGATGAACTACAAATTTAGTACAGAATTGTAACCATTAATTAGCTTATTCCAATCAGAATCAATAGATATTTATGGTAAAATACTGGTGACAATCATGATATGCCAGATAAGTGTACACAATTTGTCATTGATCAGTTCTCAAATGCTTTACCGATATAAAACAACTAAAATATAATAAAGACTTTAAAAGAGTCCAAAAACTAGATAAAATTAAACAAGTGACTAGAATAAAGCAAGAAAACCAAACCTGAACACAAGCTTTTGTACAGTACAGTTTTTTTTCCACAGTATAAATAACATGACAGCAACAGGATTACCTAATACAGTGCATCAACACTAAGGAGGGAAAACACACAACTTAATGAGGGCTGGCTAAGAGAGAAACACAAAACTGGTAGGCACAATCAAGGCAACAAGTGAGTGTGGCAGACAAAAAAAAAAATAATGCAGGCGCCCCCTTGTGGTATGGCGAGGAGTCGTAACTGCTTGTTAATGCAAATATCTAATTACAGCCAGGCATGGCTGGCATGCAAATATCTAATTACAGCCAGGCATGTAGATATGGTAGAGAACTGCTGAAGAAAAGTTGAATGGCCTGGATGTTGGTGTCAACCATCTCCTGTTGCTTTGTAACAGTCAGAAGTAAAGCGATCACTTTAAGATTGTAAAAGAATGTTTCAGTGAAGTTCCACAAGGTTAAATGTGACTGTAAACCTAGAAATAGCGTGTTATTTATCACATTAAAATTGTAACTGCGTGATGAGGGATAGGGGGACTCTGGAATAATGAAAGAAACCACTGCATCGTATTTTTAAATTACTGGGTGAACAAAGAGCATCTCTGAACACACTTCAGTGATGTTGAATCTTGTAGCAGTTGGGTTACAGCAGCAGAGGACCAGACGCCAATCAAACTTTTACAATTTGCATGGGCTCACCGACACTGGACAAAAAATATTAATACCCTTAATATTAATTCAACATTGGTTAAATGCCACAGGCTGAATATTGTTGATGACCAGGTCCATCTTTTTTTAAGACCACAGGATAAAGCACCATATCACAAACTTAAAATTGTCTTAAAATGGTTTCTTGAAGATGACAATGAGTTCACTGTGTCACCAGATCTCAATCCAATAGATCACCTTTGGGATGTGGTGAAATGGGAGACTCGTATCATGGATGTGCAGCTGATAAAATCTGCAGCAATTGCGTGATGCCATGTTGCCAATATGGAACAAAAGCCCTAAGAAATGTTTTTAGCAACTAGTTGATGAATGAAGTGGCCAGCGAGTGTTAATATTATATACTAAAATTAACTGGCACTATTTACAGCACATCAGTACAGCATTTACAGCATTTCTCTAGTTTAGCAGGTGATATTTTTGAGTCAAGTTCTTGCTATGTTTTTCCATATTGACCTTTTGGTATTTACGTATGAGTCACTTTAGAAAAGTTCTGTCAATCTCCAGGTTTCTGTTTATTATACAATATTAATTTTCCCTGTGTTTGTTTTAGAGCTGATCCAGACAGAGATGCACCATGTGCGCACGCTGAAGATCATGCTGCTAGTGTACGTCCATGAGCTGCGTGAGACTCTGCAGCTGGACGAGCGCAGTCTGGACTGTTTATTCCCACAGTTGGAAAGCCTGCTGAAATTACACAGCCATTTCCTGTCCTGCCTCCAAAAGCGACGCCAAGAAATGCTGGAGCCGGGAAGCGACCGCAACTACGTCATGCACAGAGTGGCAGATATCCTAAGTGACCAGGTATTTGCATAGGGAAAACTCATGATGCTGGCAGGCATCATTTATAACCCGTCACTGTTGAATTCTGGTGACGAGGTATTTACAGGATATGGTGACATTTATTTAACATTTTCGTGAAAAGTCAAGTGCTTTGTAACAGTCAGAAGTAAAGCTATCACTTTAAGATAGTAAAAGAAGTTCCACGAGATTAAATGTGACTGTAAATCTAGAAACAGCGTGTTATTTAGCACATTAAAATTGTAACTGCTTGACAAGTGATGAGGGATAAGGGGACTCTGGAATAATGAAAGAAACCACTGCATCATATTTTTTAATTACTTTAATATAACATAACATGCAGTGCTTTATTTCGGCCTTAATAATAGAGACAATGTTAAAAGGATTTGGTGAGAGGTATTGTTAAAAAAAATAATAATACAGTGGAACCTTAGATTACGAGCATAATTCAGAAGCAGGCTTGCATTTCAAAAAACTCTTAAACCAAATCGAATTGTCCCATAAGAAATAATGGAAACTCAAATTATTCGTTCCACAGCCCAAAAAAATAAATACATAAAAATTATTAACACAAAATATAAAGTAAAAATAAAACAAATTAACCTACACTATACCTTTAAAAAAAAAAAAAAAAGTAATAAATCCTGTCAGATAAATGTTTCCGTTCGTGCTTGCAGGCTCTGTGTGTGTATGTGTGTGTTTGTGTGTATATATATGTTTCGTTTCACTGTGTACTAACTGTATATGGTTGAAGTGACAATAAAGCCTACTTGAACTTGAACTTGTGTGTGTATGTGCGTGCGTGTGTGCGCGTGCGTGTGTGCGCGTGCGTGTGTGCGCGTGCGTGTGTGCGCGTGCGTGTGCGCGCGTGTGTGTGGGTGTGTGTGTGTGGCTAAAGTAAGGAGCCCCTCCCCCTTCTCGTCTTACACAGTTATCCTTCCTCCACTCTTTTCACACACGCACGGCCAAAGGAAAGGAAACACAGTTTTATCGGAAAAATAAACAAGAAATCTCTCTAATGACACTCGATTGAGCGACACACTAACGGAATCACTGCTGTA
>JAQMYL010000007.1:14964065-14979360 GCA_030014365.1 Clarias pachynema | reverse complement strand
CAGTTCAGCATAACAGTTGATGTTGATTGATGTTAATATGAAGTCCAGGTAGTTATTGGAGACTCAGGTAGACTTGTTCAAAATTCCAGTGCTGAACTATCGAGCAACTGCAGCCAAGTCAAGTCCTTAGAGAAACAGCTGTCAACATCAGTCGAGGCCAGAACCGTCTTCATGGTAGAGTGAAACCATCCCCAGACACCAGACACATCCCAAAGAGACACACGGGGCATCCATGTGACGAGATCTCCACCCAGAAGCGGCATGGTCTCCGTAATTTAAAGTGTTTGCAGTATGACACATGTTTGTGCCTGACCTCATTGTTGAAAAATTAATTACTTCAGCCTAGAAAAATTAATAACTTTAACCTGGAATAATTAATTACAGCCTTTGCCGCCTACCAGCATTGCCAGTGAGCAGCTGCTTCATGCTGCAGGACAGGTTTATGACGATGGACGTTGCAACTAGTTGGGCGAGGATGCTTAAAAAGCTGTTATTTTTGGCATGTAAGATTGATTGTTTGGTTTTAATTATTAATTGATGCAAGTCACAACTGCTACACCGTGTTTAGCACATAATGCATTGGCTTGTTTGTACATGATTCTTTAAATTAAATGAGGTATTCTGTTGTACATGGACATTTGGTTTCGGTTACGCTGAAACTGGTGCACACAGTTACAGGGTAGTTTAGGTTATGAACGAAAGTAACACTGCAGTTGTGCCGCCAGTTAGGATTACAACTGTAATTCGCAACTCCACTGAAAAGAAAGAAACCGGAGCGGTGGTGGGGCAATTAACTAACTTACTCATGTAGTTATAAACAGGTATGACAGGTTAATTAATTTTAATTTGTGATCATGGGAAAGTTGCTGTGGTATATGAAGAATAGATTAATTTGGGTTTGTAACAATCTGGTCATAGAACAATTTACAAATGGCACAACTTTTTTTTTTTTTTAAGCAAACCAGCACAAAGTTTGTGTACTGTTTAAGGAAGTACTAAAGAAATATTCTATAGGAATCTAATAAGCTAATGAAAATCACTTTAAAAGTTTTTCTTTGTTAGTTCATCCAAATCTTCAGACATTGTGGCATTTCTGCAGCTCCACAGCTCTGTGCTTTTGCTCAGGTTAGCAGCTCACATCTACAAAAACAGTGCTGCAACCCAAAACACACTGAATTATTAAGTCACTCCCTGCAGTCGAGCTGATTTAGAGTCGGGTTACTTTCTCCCTGCAGTCGAGCTGCATTGGAAGTGGTCTGAGAACATCTTGCGTCCTTGTACCCGGCTGTTTTCTAACCAGCGTAATGAACAACACTGAGGAGGAGCACCTGTTCAAACTCTATAAAGCTACGTTCACACTCTAGGCAAAAGTGGCCCAGATCTAATTTTTTATTTCCTATGTCACTTAAATCTGTTTGAATCTGATCTTTTAAATGCTGTTTTGAGCCAATTCTAAATGTGGTCCTACAGTAAATCAGATAAATAAGTTTACATGTAAACTCGTTCTGAACAGTCACATCAGAATTTCTGTTACTTGTTTAGCAATCCAACTTGACATTTGTCATAAGCTTGTGCTGAGGAAGGTGGATGATGATGAAAAACGGAAAGGATAGTGAGCCAACAGACCTCATAAACCTTTAGGGAGATGTTGCTGTACAAGCATAATTAGGCTCATATCGGAATCTCTCTCTGTTTT
This sequence comes from Clarias pachynema, assembly GCA_030014365.1. Lineage (NCBI taxonomy): Eukaryota > Metazoa > Chordata > Actinopteri > Siluriformes > Clariidae > Clarias > Clarias pachynema. The sequence goes on along the minus strand of JAQMYL010000007.1, from coordinate 14,977,664 downwards.
AAAAGCTAGCAGAAGAAAAGGCTGAACATGGCTGTAGGGAAACCTGACTGCAGGGTCATAGGAATGCTAGTTTAAAAGCAAAACTAAAAAAAAAAGTCGGTAACCAGATTAATGGCTGAATTTATTTTGTTCTTTTTTTTCACATGACCCTTTGTACTGTATATGTGAGTCAGTTTAGAAGTTGGATTTGTTTAGACTAAAGTCTAAAAAGATATACATCATGTTGAAAATAGTGTATGAACAGCCTAACAAAAAAATTAAAAAAAATCGGATATGGGCCACTTTTGCCTGCAGTGTGAACTTTGCCTTAATACTGTCTGTCTGAACATAGGATTCCTTTCCTTTCTTCTTGGATATATTTTCTCCTATGTTTCATCTCCTGTACTGTAAGCGTAGACCTGACCTGAACAATAGACCACTGTGGCACTGAAACACTCCTTCGTTTCCTGTACCCCCCCACCCTCCCACCCCCCCCCACCACCCAAGAGTGGGAACTAATCACTTCTGAACTGAATTCACCTTCTACCTGCTATCAGCTGAGCCACTCGACCTGTCTCTGTGTAAACAGAGCACACAGTACAACACAAAGCCGCTTATTGTGTAGCACATCTTTGAGCTGCCAAGCTGAGATAACACACACTGTATGTGTGTGATGGTACACTGAGATTTATGGGTTGCATTGTTCTATGGCTGTGTAGTTTGTGTGTAATCATGGATGAATATTTAATCTGATCTAAGCCTGTTGTCACACATCTCCGGTTCAGTTTTTCTCTTTCTTTCTTTCCTTCCAACAGATTTGTGACAATAGGTTTGCGCATGAGAGCAAGAAATGACAGTTACCTGTTCAGGCGATTTTATAAGCTTTGACAGATCATTAAATTTATCAGTTGAAATTTCAATAAATAAGGAAGAAAATACTTTGTCTTGATAAAGCAGAGTTACTGTTACCACTCTGAAATGAAATATCTTCCAATAAGAGCACATCCTGATGTGTTTTATTCCTGTTAAACCTCTGGAGGCTTAAACGATTAAATTATTATTTATTAAAGAACTATTAGATTTAATGATGGAAAAAGTCAGCTTCACTTCACTAGCTACACTAATACACTTATCCTAGCTTTCACTAATGCTTGGATATCATCAAGGTAGAAAGTTTTCTTAGTACCCCAGAGCCATGATCGGACTGCCTAAGGTTAGTCTCTGGGTGTTTCACGCCTGAAACACTGGCCTCCCAGGAACTCCTTTATTGGGCCAAACATGTGAAAATGGCTTGCAGTGAGATCAGGACTGTACGACGGACGTGGCAATAACTCGCAGCCGAGCCCCTGTAATGTTCAGATGTTCATGAATTATTGTGTGTGTACAGTTTCCACAGACAGATGTATCTCTTCTGCAAGTTGGTATAACAAGTTATCCAACCATTTTGCATTCCACTAGCTCAATGTTCACGGGAACGACTCCAGTGGGCTCAGACCCACCTTCGCGAAGAAGCAAACTTGTATATTGAAGAGATTTATGGTTGAATGATGAAGTAAAGCATAAAATGTCTTGTCACTCTATTATGGGGAAATATTTAAATGTGTAGTGGTGTGGTGAAGCATTACTGTGTGTGTTACTGTTATCGCCGTAAAATAATAACCATTTTCCTCCAGCATTTTTTGTATTCAGTAAAGAATTGTCATATTTTAAAATTTGTTTATAGTTAGAACTCATGTTGTGGAATGTTTGAACGCCTCTCTCTCTTTCTCTTTTAAGTTAAAACACAGTACAAAACTTAACTGTTAAAAAGCGCTGACACTAGACACTCCTCCCATAAATGTTATATAAACTTATAAACAGCATACTAATAACATTTAAAATTATTTCCTATTATTATTATTAAATTTATTTATTATTTACTAATTTACTTATTAAACTACTTTATCATTTTGAAGCTTTGACATTATAAATCAGCTGTGATCTATTCTACACATTAGCTACAACTTGTTCTATTGTGTGTGTGTGTGTGTGTGTGTGTGTGAGAGAGAGAGAGAGAGAGCGAGGGCTAGTCAGGGCATGTTCACACCTTATCAAAACGTCAGTGTAATTCTTGTGTGTGTGTGTGTGTGTGTGTGTGTGTGTGTGTGTGTGGATTGTGGTGTTGTTATGCCTGCAGGATTTTCAGTTTAACTAAACAAATTGTAAAAGGCATTGTATGTTTAGGAAATATGGATTTGGGATAAAGTTTAGCTTTATTTAATTGAAAAGGTTGTTGGTGAAACTTGTACAGATTCACTCTGCACAGTTGTGAGATTTAATGCGAAGCTCACAAACACCAGAATCGTCACAGAGAATTCTTTGTGATGTTATAACGTGTATTTGCCTCTCTTTACTTCCTCCTCATTAGCGAATAGTGAAAATGGCTCTCTGTATGTTCAGTGAAGGTTGTCGTGGCCTCTGCTGTTCATTCCATAGGTCCTGTCTATCCCGTACGTGTGATGTATCACATTGGAGGACAGGAAGTTAAAAACAGAACGGACAAAATGGAGGAAAGTCCATATTGCGCTAGTTTAACAAAGTGGTCTGCAGACACAAGCATCGTCTTACTCCACTTCTCCACACTAAACTCTGAGAGTTTTTTTTTGTTTTTTTGTTTATCTCCCTCATTATGACGAAGTACCAGTAGCGCTCGATGAAATCTCCTCATGTATTATTTGTTGAATGTCAGTCATGTTTAAAGTGGGTGTAGCCTTTGTGCACTGAAAGTGGCCTAGTATCTGTGTCCGTTACTATGAAGTAGACATGGTTTCTTGACATCAGTCCAAGTAAAGGTGTGGCCCCGTACAGTACCTGTCAGTCACATTCAAGGATGCTTGGCCTCTGTGCTCGTCACATCAATGTGTATTTCATCTGTTTCTCAGTTTAGTAGACACGACCTTGGTGATGGCAGCAGCATTGAAGGTGGGTCAGTACTAGAGAATCGGTGTGGCGGCTCCAGTGAATGTGTGTCTGTTGGTGCTTGTGAAGGGAGGCAAGGCCTCACATGCTTCTAAGTTAACAATGAGTCATGCTGCATCACACTGAAACATCTGAAAATCTTGTTATAGTGAAACATTTCTGCCTTTTTAGTAGCAGGATCTAATTACTGCCTTCCACCTCTCATATAAACACGTCTCTCAGTGTTTAGGCTCCTAACACTCACCTTTATGTTTCTTTTCCCCTCCTGGAATTATGATTGTATGATTCTTTGTGACTCCCTATTATTACCGTCTCTTCAGTTTAGTTTAATTTTCCCCGAATTTGTTTTCACAATGCGCTCATCTCAACCTCGAAAAAATCACACTATTTTGTTTCCAAGGAATGTGTTATGCTCATGTTGAGTCCTGGTTTCTGTTCGAGAGGGAAAAATCTCTAAGGTAGGTATTTATCACCAGGGTTTAAGAGGCAGCTGTTCAAAGGGAACACCACTGTTTGTGGCCAGAGGGTCTGAAATAAGTTTGTAGAAGGAATTCGGTAAAGTGTAAGCGCTGGAGGAGCCGCAACGTGTAATTTACTTGCCAGAAACCTTTCGTTACTGGTTCACGCCAGCTTTAATTGTTTGGGTGATGTCAGTCAAATGTTTTCTTTTTTCCTTACATTTTTCTCGTCCCATCTTTTTCCCCTCGAAGGAAAGTGCGTATGTAGACAACTGCACTTTGAGAGAGAGGAAACAAAGGAGCATCTGTGTGAAGAGAGCCGGGAGTGTTGGGAAAGCTAGTTGTACTCTGCAAAAGCAGACTCACCCCTGAGGCAGATCGCTCAGCGTTCAAGCTTTGAAGCATTTTTCAGCTTTTGTTCTTTAATGAGGCAGATTTGGCCATAGTCAGGCAGTCAGAGGAACCATCACAGCTGGGAACATCTGCTTCTACAGAGAGAAGATGATCTAGTGTATGGATATTACATTCATTAGCACACAGATGTTTAGGTCATGCCTCTGCTACAAGACGTCTGTGGAGTCGGGGTGTAAAGGTGATTAAAATGGTTATTAGAAAAATATGAAATAAGGTTATGGATTTATGGTGCATAGGATCAGTGATCATTACTTGTGAGCGTGAAGTGCCTTGAAAAGCATCAAGAACAATCTAAACAGTGGTGAAACAATGTGGACATGCCTGACCTAACCCCAGATCTTGTGCGACAGTTCCTCTGCACGCTCGTGTCACTGCTCGATGCAGGCAGTTAACTGTCCACTGTCTGCTCTGTTTGTTCAGGTCAACCGTCCGTCTGCTTTCTGATAAACGGCCTGCCACCAGGGCACGTTTAAAACCCACTGAAGTCAACCAAAGTGTACAGCTGAGGAGAACTTAAATGAAAAACAAAAAAGGGCACAGCTGCATGTTTTATCATTTTTATTGCATTGTAGAAAGATGCTGTAGTTTCTTCTTTTGATCTTTTCACAAAGTTAGTTTGTGTTCTGATTTTAGATCACCAGCATTAATAATGAAATTATTATCCAGAACTACTTTCCTGCTCATTATCACTACACTGAACTGCAGGTTTATGTCTGGCACAGGATGTAGGAATTAAACAATTTAACTTTTTTATACACGTACGAATGAAATGTTTTTGAAAATAGATAGAAACCCCCCCAAAAATATCTTTTCTTCATTCCAGTTTTTAGAACAAATCTCAAACACAAGACTAATAACACATCACTAATAACAGACTACGGGTGAACAGCTATAACTATGACAATTGAGCTAATCAGGTGTGTATTCTGTAGCTTTGTAGTAAAGGAAAGATCTTAACATGAGCACACACACATTTTTCCCATTAGTGTCAGGAAATGAAACATTCCTCGTCTCTCACCCATGCAGTCAGATGCTCAGGTCGTCCAGCTGTGTCTGACGAGTTCATCCCCTGCTGAGTCTGATCTCATCCGTGTGTGTGTTTGAATGTGTGTTGTTTGTTTTCCCACTCAGCAGGAAGTGGAACACATGTACTTCATTTGCCTTATACTCGTAAAAGTCTCTTGTTTGTCTGTCCTAGATCTCTCTGCCTGCATCTCTCTCTCTCTCTCTCTCTCTCTCTCTCTCTCTCTCTCTCTCTCTCTCTCTCTCTCTCTCTCTAAGAGCGCGCGCACACACACACACACACACACACACGCACGCACACACACACACACAGAGTATTTCCCCAGCCAAGTCATGCTCTTTCGGCTGCTGCCTTCAAAACCTGTTAGTCCTGTGACTGAACAAAGTCATGACAGGAAATGCCTTTCCTGATCCTTGGGTTTGTGCTTGGCTTTTCTTGTGACGTGGCTTTTGGTGAAGTTTTATCAGGTCCTGTCTGTCTTTTTCTCAGAAGTCCAACATCAGACATGCTGATACGCCCACACACGCCTCACACACAGCTGCTCTTTCTTTTAGATTTTTTTTTTTATGCGATTATTTCTATCTGAGAAGAAATGATGCACATTAACACAAGAAGTCATTGATGTAATTAAAGTGGAAGGAGACATTTATGTAACATTTATGGCAGGAGACTCTTTTGTCAACACCTTTTATAAACAAGGGGTAAAGCTGTAACTGGGTTTTCTGACAACCGCATTATATTTACACTTTACTCTTAGTAACGGCATGAGGACAGGAACTAACTTAGACTAACATTAAACAACATTAAATCTAACTATAAACAGATAAAATGTCATATTCCTTAAGAAATTAAAATAAAAAATCTAATAAATGAATTCACTTGAAAAATATTTGCATGTAATATTTTCAGATGTTACAATAAATCAATAAAACCATTGAAACCTACTGTTACAGGAAGTAGGAAACCTACAGGAAGATAATCAACCTCAGGGTGCTTACAGGAACTCCACTTGACTTAGTTGATTATTTTTCCTACAACACATTACTATTCCTTACTTTTTCATTACTCTGTGATTGTTTTCTATGCGCTCTGATGTCTCCACATTAAAATTTTTAATTCTGCATTTAAAAATCTCCAGCTCCCCCTGTCCTCCAGTTTTAACGGTGACATCCTGGGAAACTCTGGAACAGATCTGGCCCTCCAGTCCCGCTCTCAGCTCCGCTCCACCGTCTCGCTATCTACTGCAGATTACCAGGAGAGGACAGACATTCCTCCACGCCGGGAGGGGGCCAACACCCTACCCACCAAAACCGAGGTGCCTATCCACCTGGTCAGCACCACCAACCAGCTTCACAAACAGGGCGGAGTCCAACAGCAGATTCCCACCAAGTTGGCCACACTGAAGAGCAAGAGCAGCAAAAGTAAAGGCTCCCAGCGCACAGACAGCTCAGGTAGAGTTTCTAGTTGGGTGAAACTGCAGTAACAATTAGATATAGAACTATAAAGAACTTTTTAATTGAGGAGTGAGGTGAAAACGCAGGATTGTCCTCATCCCATTTGAGTGTGTGCGTCTGTGTATTCACATGCCAGTATTCTAATATTTAGTGGAACTAAAAAGGATCAAACTTTTATTTTGTGTAAAATTATAAACATAACCAAAGGGTTCATCATCGGTAAATTCTTCATCAGTGAGATTTAAGTGGAAAAAAGTATTGCCATGTATACTGTAAGTACATGCCAATGCTATGTTAAATTGTTTTTTTATTTTGTCACAATTCTAAACGAACTTAAAACTGATGCGGTGCTCCCTGCCAATGTGTGAATAATTTAGAACGCACCACTTATAGGATTATAGAGGAACTGCAACGTCACTGCACCACCTCAAATGGAAAAAAAATAATAATGGGAGAATCACAATAGATATCAGAATGTTCCCGGGAAGAAATGTAAGATCAAGAAAAATATCGATGTGAAATGTTTTGCCTCGTGATAAAAAAGCTTGAGGCAGTGGGAGCAACCTGGACACTAAAAAGTCTACAGTGATTTTTGAGATTCTTGACACGACTCCAGTCTGTGACATTAATCAGGACGTCTGTGTGATTTCAGCTCCGCCCGTACACCCCTGCTCAGCTTACTATGCACCCACGTAACCAAAATTAGCACCAGTGTGGAAGAATGTGAGTCATTTGCTAAGTCAGGGTATACCTTCCAATAGAAAAGTGCCAGCATTTACACAACAAGTTGATATCTAATGTGCTTCAGAGTTATTTCCTGCTCCTGCACACCTGCTTCTTCTTATTCAGACCTTACTCCTGTACCATTTTGTACCACGCCCCTATTCATTTACTCCTTTACTCTTGCAGATTGATTGAGAGCTTTCGTGTAAATATAGGAATGCCTCTGAACTTGATTGAATTTGTCTTTGCAGCCTCAATCGACATGAAGCAGATGCTCTCTCTGAAACTGTCGGAGAGTTCTGCAAAATCTCGTCGCTCGGTCAGTCCGAATCAGCAGCCTCAACTTGCTCAGCCTCCAGTTACAGGTGAGATATAAAGTCATCGTAATATCCCTTTTTTTTCTCAAGGGCAACATCAAGCATCATTTATACTTTAGTGTTGTTATATAATATAATACTTGATTCAGTTTGGTCAGAAAGTTTGTTTATTTACCAATAATCTAAGGAGTCTCCAGTCAGATGTGAAGCTGTAACGTTAAGTTGTCAGGACAGCAATGTTAAAAGTCTGAATATTATCTCATATGCAAGTAGTATACCAGCATTATTTACCAAGATTAATACAGTAAGGTCCTTACTATGTGTATGTGTCTGCATGTCTGTTTAACTCCAGATCCCCTGCCTATTGGAGATAAATACATCCCAGAGCATCTGAAAGCAAAGAACCAGAGCTTTCCACATACCTACCCTCTCCCTGACGACAAAGACAAGGAGGACGTCATCTTTTTCTGAATGTTTCTGTATGAAAAAATTATTACACTTTAAGATTCTAAATTTTAATCACTTCTAATAGTTTTTTCTCACTGTTAAATAGAAGAACCAGGTGAAAAAAAGAGGTTTTAATCAGAAATGAAATCTTAAAGAAACATCTGCAACAGTGCATAGTCCGGCAGATGCATGAGGAGCACGATATGAAAGGAATGACATGACATGAAATGAAAATGTGCGTGAACAGGGATGAGCTGTGTGTGCACTTGACTCGAAGCCTTATTTCTAGGGAAAAGGAGAAAAAGAAAAAAAATCACAGAAGGATTTTGTGTCGCAGCTCAGACCTGAAAGAACAAAATGCAGAAATGTTAAGATGCGTGTTGTTTTGTTTATGAAGGAAGCTTTTTATTATGTTCAATGTTGGGTCGAGTATAGATGGATTTTTTTTGTTTGATCATTTGTCCAGTTTATTGATTTTAACCTGCACAACAGAAAACGTCCGTCCCATTAGATTGCATTGGAAAACGGCAAAATCCAAGATAATATCTTAAAACCCGCTATAAAATAATAATAACTTCAAGATTTTTCCCTGCAATTTCTACTAGAGTATCAAATAAACTAGATTTATTAGTAATAATTAGCGATACATCATGAGCAATTGGGCTGATAAAATCTTTAAATCTTGGACTGATATTTTGACGCCTTTTTTTTTTTTTTTTTTTTAAGATCGAGTGTGGTGTTTCGCCATGAGTAAGCAAAACCAGCAAAAGGTTGGTTTTGCTGGTTTTTGAATTGGATCAAAAATAAACCAATAACAAAATTAATACTGAAGTTAGAATGCAACAATGTAATACTGCTACTAGCTGACTCGATGTCAAAGCTTATGTGTTGTCCAGTTTATTCTGTTGATTGATTTGAGTCCATTTTTTATTTTCATGATTTTCTTAAAAAGCTTAATGTTAGCAAGACAGTGCTAATCTAAACAGAACAAGTTAGCAGACGATAATCAGAGCTCAGAATGTTGAAAATGTCTGTTTGTCTGAGTTCAACTATCATTATCTTTATAAAGTTGCTCATTATGACTCTGTACTACTGAATGGATTTTACCGCGGTGGCACAACACTTACCCTGAGGACATGTTACTTGTCAGCGTCATCATCTGTTTCTCTCAGTGCTTTAATGATATATGCACTGAGTGAGCTCATTAAACACACAACGCCTGCTGACGAGTGCACATGAAGTCACTAAAATCTGACAAGAACATGCATATGTGTGTACCTTGCTTATTTAATATCTACATTTAATATTTTCACAACTTTTTTCACGAATGTGTTTTTTAATATTGCTGAGTCAAACGGAAAGTCAAGATCTCTGAGGTGATTTTTTATTTTTTTTTATTTAAAAAAGATATTTATTCATTTTAATTTGCGACACACAGCATCACAATGCTTGTTAGATCATATTGACTAGAGGGGAACATGCTGTGGGGTACAATAACTGAAAATACAATATGGATATGTCATGATATCAGCAAATAATGCTAAAGGTGGGATTATTATTTTTATTTTTTTTTTTTTATATATTTTTTTTTTTATAACACCATGGCCAAGAAGTACAACATGGGTTGTCTGCTGGACCCAGCAAAGAGCTGATCTGAGCACTCAAACTTTGTGAAAAACTAGAAATACAGTAAGTCAATCAGTTTTCAAAGCATTAACCATCACATGTACTCTTAAGTGTAAGTCACTTAAAGAACAAAACAGTTGAACTATAAAGAAATTCTGTTGTTACATCATGTTAAGATTTGAACTTTTCCATGCACTATAAATCTATAAATCATTCTTATCTGTGAAATTAGAATGTGGATTAATTGCAATATAAACATGTTTTGTTATTTAACAGTGCATTAATGAGGTGGAAATGGTTGTCATGGGAACATTCCAGAATGCTCAGTTAGAAGGCCAAACTGAGAATGCGTCTAATCAGAAGCGAGTATTTTCAGGCTAGTGAAAGTGTTTGCTGCATCTTTACTGCTCTTACTTGGGTTACATCTCTCAACCATTTGCAAACCAGTTGCAGTTAGTGTAATATGTAATATTAGCCTATTAGTGTTGTATAAATGGTTGTCATGGTTACATTCCAGTTACAGAATACCAGACGCCCTGATTTAGAAGAGATATGTGTTTAAAAAAGGAAATGAGTACCTTTTTTTTTTTTTGGCCATGGTGCATGATATTGGTGAATTAATGTATTGTAATTTATTTTCATTCCTTTTACTTTTTTGCCCACTTCATTGTGTGAACCTTAGACACCGATTAATCAAACAGGAAATGAAATCCAAACGACCCGACTCATTGCTAGCAAACTTCCCCCATAATCAGAGCGCACACACTGGAAGACATTTTGTATATTTGCTTTTTGAACTACTGCATAGTGCAGGGTGTCTGTGTACAAGCCTGAGGTTTTACTGTGTAAATATTGTACATATGATGTAAATGTCATGCTACTATGTCTTATATAATGTCCAATGGACTTTAGTGCACATGTTTGGAGTAAGGGAACATGATCCTTAGTTGAAAAAAGATACATGCTCTAATTCTTCCTATCCTGTCAATCATTTTTCTTTCTTTAGTGTGACATTGTGAGATCTGTTTTAATCGGAAATGAAGCCTTATTCTGAGATTGTCCCTTAGTGATGAACCAAAGATTCACTCTGAGACTGTAACAGCACCATGTCTGTCTTAACTCGTGTCTTAACTATAACAAAAACCTCTTGCTGTTTCTTTGTTTTCCTTCTATGTCTGTAATGAAGTCTTAACCAGTTCATCCTTTATAGACTTGTGGTGTTTCAGTGTATTTAGAGATGAAGTCGTTTATTCAACCAGGTCTTTTTCTGTCTCCTTTGACGCTGTGCTCTGGTAAAGCACCTTTTTTGTAATTTGTAAGAAAAAAAAATCTTCATTGCCAATTACACTAGTCACTTTTAGTAGGGAACTTAAAGAGGAGTCTGAATGTGGCATTTTGTGTACTTGTATTTTTCCAGATGTTTTAATGAGGTTTGTAGCACACATGACCACTGTGATTATTTTGTACGTAGTATATTTTACTCATAAACAGACCTAGATGTAAGACACAACACCTTAGATATATTTTCATTTTAGTAATAAAACATCTGATGGAACACATGTCGTTGTCCTCTTTTTTTATTTATTTTTTTAACAATGGAATAGTTACTTAATCTTTTATTACAGTATGGCTTACAGTGTAAGACAACCTCAATAACAATCGGGGAAATAAATGTAACATTTAGATTTTTTCCATGGATGAATTGTAGCAGAAGGGTATCAAACTGAAAAAACAATATTTGGGTTAAATGAGTAAATAGTATAAACAGGGGTATAAAAGCTGAAAATCAGATTGAAAAACACTTCAGCAAACACGTTCATCTCAGGATGCTTTGAGGATTAAACTTTGGTGACCTCATGAACCCAACTATGACCCTAACTGTGCCTTTAAGTTCTTTTGAGGTATCATATTGTGGGAACATGGAAACACTTCCGACCATCCCACAGACACCTGAGCCCTCTGTGGTCTGCCTGCTTGTCTGTCTGTCTCTCTGTCTCTATCCACGTATTTCTGTCTCTGTCTGAATCTGTCCACTTGTCTGCGTCTGTCGAATTGTCTGTCCATCCACATATTTGTCCAATGACCAATATCTAGCCACCTGTATCTAACTACAGTACCTACTTTTCTACACCACATGCTTGCCTGTCTGTCTGTATGTGTCCATCCACCTATCTCTTTGTCTGCATGTGTCTAGCCTGAACATATTCACCCCAACACATGCGCAACCTTTAATCAGATTATGCAACACAGTTACAACCTTCTGTACAGGTACTTCCAGGAGGAAATGTTGTAAAGATAAATGTGTGTATTTGTGTCTGTGCTGTCTTCATGGTAACAGTGGCAGGAGCTATGCTTGGGTAGCTGTATAAGCGTAGTTTATGGATCAATGGAATATGTGATTATGTGATAAGGACACACTGGTGAATTGTTCTGAACAGGAACATGCTCATACTGATAACATGCAGCTCACATGCTTTCCTTTAAAAGAGACTAAAAGAAATGTTCCGTGTTTTTCCGTTGAGAAATGGAAAGTTTGACAAATAAGAGTTGACAGAAAAAGTTTTATTGAACATTTATTGAATAAATCTCCAGTGTTGCTGCTAACGGCTGCTCATGGGACAGGTTCATTTGCGTTTACTGATTAAGTGATGGCTGACTGAAGCAGCAGGATGTAGTGTGACTTGTACAGGGCTAAATTCTCCTCACATTTAGTCAAATGAATCACAACAAATTGGACGGCGTGTTTTAGTGCAGGTGGAAAATGAACTGAAGCATGCTGTGAGAGCAACCCAAGACCTTTTAAGGTAAAGAAAGTGGAATGTTCTGCAATGACCAAGTCATTCTCACCTGACCTGAATCCTAATGAGCTGCATTTCACTTGCTGAATGCTAACAAGCAGGAACAAGCAGGAGGTGAATACGGCAGTAAAAATCAGTAAAGAAACCCAGCAGCTGGAGATGTCCATGGGTCCCAAACCTCAGATGGTCAATGACTACAAAGGATTTGCAACTACGTATCAAAATTACAGTTTATCATTTACTTTTTGGTTCTTTAAAAAAGAGGGACCACATTAAAAAAAAAAAAGCTTTTCTTACATCCAGAAAAACTGCATTTTGAGTACATATTTATGTTTTAATCTGTCTAACTGGTTATGTCCTGTCTGTCTTTGATCTGCATCTCTATTCAATTCAATTTAGTTTTATTTATATAGCACTTTTAACAATGGCCATTGTTGCAATGCAGCTTTACAGAATCAAAACATTATGGAAATAAGTTTGAAAAGTATGAGAAAATATGAATAAATCAAAATGATCAGATTGTCCCTGATAAGCAAGCCAAGGGCGTCCCTGAGATGGCAATAGGAAGAAACCTTGAGACAAACCAGACTCAACAGGGAACCCATCCTCATTGGGTGATTTCGGAGATATGGGACTGATCTGCAGTCATTGTTGTGAGCAGCGGTACGTTTTACCGTCACGAGTTCACCAGTTGTCCTTCGTGGACTACTTTTGGTACAGTAGTTTCTAAACACTGCATTCCAGATGCTCTAACAGCTTTTTAGCCATCACAGTCTCTCTCTCTCTCTCTCATTTGTCTCAGGCTTTATGAGTTTGCTTTTGTAATAAGAAACAAAAGTTCCTTTTGAAGACACACAAGGAGTTTTATTTTTATTACCGTTCACATTGCATGGAAACAAACTTGTTCATAGGTCGGAGGTTTTAATTGCTATTCCCGTGGTTAACCCATCTCAGAGTTTATTCATATTTAATAAGAGTGTGTGTCTAAGATGATTTAGTACTGATTCAGTGCTGAGGCTAATAGACTCAGTTTTTCCATTAAACTTTGAGCAGCTGCTGTGTCCTCTATGTGTCCTCTAAGAAAATCTATTTCAGGAAGCTCCGATCTGACGCACAGCCTCATTTTCATGTTCACTCGGGGGGTTTTGTGAACATTTATTTTATTTATTTTATTTGTTTTTTACGGCAGCAATGCATACAGCCGAAATATTTGGTACTGTATGAAGACAATTTTGATATGTGCATATCAAACTGTAGTTCTCCAATGTTCTTATCATTTTCATTTTATGTGTAAGTTAATATACTTTAATTCAATTCAATTTCAATTCAATTTTATTTATATAGTGCTTTTAACAATGGTCATTGTCTCAAAGCAGCTTCACAAAAATGAAAGAATTTTTT
>JAQMYL010000007.1:14951142-14963965 GCA_030014365.1 Clarias pachynema | reverse complement strand
TCCCTGAGATGGCAATAGGAAGAAACCTTGAGAGGAACCAGACTCAACAGGGAACCCATCCTCATTCGGGTGATAACAGATAGAAATTATATAACATCATGTGTGTTATGCAACTGAAAGTTCAATATAACAGAAGTTCTTTAAGTTAACATGAAGTCCAGTTAATTTAAAGAATTTCTGTTATATTGAACTTTCAGCTGCAGAACACACATTATTATACTTTAATATGTTTACTCAAATTTCCTAAACATATTTACTGGCTAGATGAAAGGTTTTAAATAGCTTTATGCTGCCTAATATAGAAAAACAGATGTAATTATTAAACATGATATACAGTAGAGGTTACATTTTAGTACAGTATCTCACAAACGTGAGTACATTTCCATCACATTTCAGCCCATTTTCAGTCCTCTAACAATAACTCGACATTTAGACTTTATTGTTAAAATAACTGGCATGAGTACATCCTACTGTAAGTGAGCATGTCAAAACTGTGTCCAAAGTGTCAATATTTTGTCTGAGCACCATTGTTATCTGACACGGCCTTCATCCTCCTTGGCCTTAATCCTCCAGAGCTGCACATGTTGTTGCTGGGATCCTCTTCCACTCCTCCAGAATATCATCATGGAGCTGAGGAGCCCCACAGATGAACAATAGGGTTCAGGTCTGGAGACATACTCGGGCCAGTGACAAAGACATGAACAGGATAAATAGGTCATGTGACTTTGCATGGTTAAAGATGTACAGCTGTTATCACTTAGGGTGCACTCACTTTTGTTGCCAGATGTTTTAAAAGTAAAATCTGTATGTTGGTTCATTCTCAGAGGATAGTAATCTATACTGTTATACAAGCTGCACATTGACTACTCTAATATACATCCAAGTTTCATTTCTATAGTATTGTCCTTTGAGAAGATACGATAAAATGTTTGCTGAAATTATAAAGGGGTGTACTTACTTTAGTGAGTGAGTGTATATATTTTATTGTGAGTATTTTTTACACTTTCTTATTTATTTATTATATATATATATATATTTTTTTTAAATCAACAGGTAATGACTGTGAGGAAATAAGTAAAGAAATAAAGAAATAATGAATAATTTTAAGAATTACAGTCGATTAGATGTTTAAAATACTGACACACTTTTCACATGAACTGGTTAATGTAATAATAAAATGCTGGGTTTTGGCTCCTGGTAATGTCTCAGATTTAAAAAGAGACACAATTTTGACCTGCTGTGGTTTTAGTGATACAAACACACAGTATAGATAATGCTGATTTTAATTTTTGGTACTGTAACATTAAAAGTAGGATAAAAGTGAATGCCAAATGCCATGAATGTTGATCTTTTTATTATTATTATGGTTTCGTTTTATGCTTTGCTTTGTTGTGGGGGCGGAGAGGTGAGAGCATCATCATAATTAAAATTTATGGTCACATTTTTATTAAAATGACATTTATTTCTTTGTTTCTACTGAACTTGTTTTTACTCATTTCAGGAATCCTTAGCTGATCTTTGAAGGCCACGAGGCGTACCGCACCCTGTCTACCACATAGATGTCACTTCTCTTTTCACGTCACCAGAGTTGCTTTAATTGGACTCAAACCTAACACATGCAGACTGTTTCATCATTGTGGATTCTGTCCTCACTTCACTTCACATCACTTAGATGTGTTCCTCTTTTCTTCCTTGTGCTGACAACTCCTACTCACCCTGAAAGAAATGCAGTCGTTATGTGAAATAGGAAGGGAGGTTTTTTTTTTTGTCTGTGTGCGCGTTGTGTTTTCAGAGATGCAAATCTCGTGCGGAATGTGTATGAGTAAGATCACTGGCATGTGACTGCGTGGAATTAACATTTTTTCCATTTCTCTTGGGAAAACAATGCAGTGCCCACAGCAGCATCTCCATCAATTATCCATGAGTAATGAGGGTTAGTATAATGTCAGGGAGAGTCAGGGGATGTGGAACAAACACGCACATAGAGGGTGAGCAAGTTATAAAATCTAACAATAGAACTGCAGTAAAAATGTTATTTTGACACTTTCTTTATGCAAACATCAACAGTACAGAAAGGAAATGAAACTATACACGCTTAATTAAACGATATATGTATATACTGTACCACCTTAAACAGGACGTAGTATAGCAGATATGCCATAGAAACTGATTTATGTTGCAATTGATTTTATCAAAAATTACATCTTTCTTTTTTTTCAAAACCTGTTTGAAGCGCAAAGTTGGAAACCCTTTGGGAAGCCTATGACGAGTGATGTAGTGATGTACCTTGTCTAATAAGCAAATTAACCAGCAAGTGGACATGATTGTGTCCTGATTAATCTAAAGCTCTAAAGTAAATACTGTACATGCACATACAGGACAATTGTTGAAATTAACAAACTTCTACTTGGTTGATTCTGTGAGTAACAATAGTTGTTTTTAGGTCATTTCCTGAACCTGGAGGTTAAGCAGACTTGAGTTGTCTAGGACTCAAATGTCAAAGGTTCAAAGGTTGGATTATAAGCTTTACCACAGTATTGATTAACATTTACGTAACAGTTATGGAGAGGGTCTTTGGTGTCAATGCATAGTAATACTCAGAGGTAAAGCTGTAACCTTTCTGATTTAGGCCACACCCACTTCTGTTATAACTCTGGATCCAGGTATGGATATTTGGAGCACTAAACAGATCGATACAGTAGCACTGAATTTCATAACTACCTGAAACATGCACATACGTTGATGGGAAGGTGTGAGGTTTTTTTTTATTTTAATTTTTACATTCATATGTCTAAAATCTTTATATCTTTACATTCATATGCGTAAACTGAATAGCAGTGGAACACCAACGGCACCTCAATCATAAAATCATCCATCTATTTACCAAATAAAACTACATTAGGTGTAAATCTACACTGATCAGCCATCACAATAAAATGCATTAAACCGAATATTACGTATGTTCTCCCAGTGCCATCGGGGCAGCTCTGGCCCCTCTGTGGTTTGGAGGCAAGATTAACAGCCTTAAATTCTTTGCCTGCTAAGCTCCTTACTTGACAGACTGTGATGCACCGAGTGTTCTGATACCCTTCTATTGTGGCCAGTATTGACTTATTTTCAGCTATTTGTGCTGAACTGGCTTTTCTGTGGGATCGTTTTGGCCTTTGGTCCCCACGGTCATAGATGTGTCCTGGATGCATATGATTCTGTCATCAGTTTACTGATATATAATTAATAATCAATGTTATTCAATGTTAATAACATGGATGATCAGTGTTGAATTCTATTTATTTTATTTAATTTTTTATTATTATTTTTTCAGAAAACCCTCCTGCCAGGATCCTAATGAAGTGATAATATTCATGTCAGACAGCTCAGCTGTACCCATGATGCTCTGTACCCATGATGCTCTGTACCCATGATGCTCTGTACCCATGATGAGCTGTTCCCATGATGAGCTGTAACAAGGAACCAAACTTTACTGAGAAACTACAGGAGCTACAGTATATGTACTATAAGTAATATATCACATTACTGAATGGTAATCTAAAAATGAATGTTCTCCATTACGCTGTTCTTTCGTCCATAAACTGCTGATTTCTGAACGTGTAATATTTGGGATTTCTGTATATGAAATGGTTATTTATTGATGGGCAAGAAGAAGCTTTTTTGCTTTATCTGATCATTTAACATTACTGCAACTAGCAAGCTGATCTACATTAGTTAGCAACATTCTAAAATCTTACAAAACAAGATTTGCATTTTGGTTTGCATTTTATAAACTGTCCAATTTCCTGTCTTGTGTTTCTACAGTGTGAAAAGCTGTTGCTTCCATTTCATCCATGTTGCTTCCATTGCTTCCATTTCATCCAAAATACAGACACTTGCATATAAAATATAAAATGCAACACACAAAGCATATACTACATTCTGCCACAATATTATCAGTACATGTCACTTTATCGGTGTTGAATTAAAAACCAGCACTCTGTGAAACTACCGAGGATCAAACGTCTGGAGAACTAAAACTAACATTTATATATGTGCAACAGAAACAGTTTTCTGAGAACGTTTCTAGTATCTGCACTGATTTAATTGAAACAGTTCTGTGGGACTGGAATCGTTCTCAGAACTGTTTCTGTTCCACACCTACGAAATTCCAGTTCTAGAATTTCCCCAATCGAATGGGCCCAGTGTTCTCATATCTGATTACAGTCATGTCCCCTCACACTGTAGTTTCACCTTAGCTATCTGAAAGCATGCAGTTAGTCTTCAGGGTCATCTGCGGTCACAGAGAAATAGCCTGTGTGAAAAAACAGTGGCTCTTTCTCCCTGGATCCTTCAAAACACCCTGATTACCTTGTGTGGCGAGACCACTGTGTGTAAATCAGCTCCTGTGTACACATTCCTCAGGTGGAACAACACTCTTCTCTATAAATAGACTGAATGGAGATGGCTGATGTGGTGAGCATTTAGGGTGGAATGTCCTTACTTTTCTCTTGTGATACGGCTGTAGAGATCGGCCCTGGTTTCGAGTGTGTTCGTCATATTCTGCTTCAGGACAATGTGTGTTAAGGCACAAACACAATGAGGAGTCGCTAAGGGAAAAATGTATAAGAGGAGTAAGACATATGCGGATGTGCAGTTAGAGAAGACTTGAAAACCTTGGTTGTGGTAACAGTAACTCATCTTCATCAACACATTATCGAGTATTTTTCCAAGGAAGCACAACACAGAGTTTTATTCCTTATGTGTTGCACAGAATAAGTTACAGTGGCTGAGTCAAGCTAAAAGGTTCTTTATTTTCCTCAATTCTCTTTAATTCTTAGCTCTCAGTAAGTTTTACCCATCATGCCTAGCCAGTGTATGAAATTACGGCTTACAGTCATACCATACCATAGCGGCTGGTCACGTCTGATTTCGGAAGCTAAGGCTCGGGCCTCGTCGGTACTTAGATGGGAGACCGCCTGGGAATGCCAGTGTACGCTGTTTTAGGGGTTGTAATGGCTCTGGGTTACTGATTGAAAGGTCTGGGATTCAATGCCAAACTGCTCTGTTGAGCCCTTAAGCAAGGCCTCCAGGTGTGCTGTATCCTGGCTGACACTGAGCTCTGATCCCAAATTCCTAACTGGGATATATGAAAAAAATAATTTCACTGTGCTGTAAGATACATTTAACAAATGATCAAATCTTAAACAGTTAAACAAATATTGATGAGGATGGAAGGAGTTTCATCCAGAAGTGTCATCACTTTGTATTGGGCAACTTTTTTTTCTGACAGCTTCACTGCAGCCAGCGCTTTTGGATAAATACAGGGATCACAAAGTGGGCGTGGCTAACGGGTCACTCAACAGAGCCAATCAACACAACCATAAATACACAGACCATAAATGCAAAAGACACAAAAATGACTGTACTGCCCCAACAAATTGTTTGTAATTAATAAGTTATGCAGAAAGACAGGCAGTCATATACGTGGACTTTAACCTGAAATGATAATATAATAGCAAGCTTTAACTTTTTTTGGCAATTTCTAAAAGCTCTTTCTGTAACCGCCAATGACGTGTACTAACACTAATATACAATAAATGTAACTCCAAGGATTCAAGAACGTGTTATTTAATATTATTAGTATTTGCAGATTCCTGTGATATTAGAGGAATAAAACACTTTGGAACATAAGAGGAACAGGACACTTCATCATACTGAAACATTCCTACAGAAGCATGATCCTGAAATTCTGAAAGTACAGAATAGATAATAAAGTCAAAGATCTTAACTGGCAGTGCTGGGCTACCATTTCATTTTATTTTACATACTTGACGAAGAAGAAAGGAGAGGAGGTTAATCTTCTATAATTTAGGACTTTGTGTCGTGTTGCAGGAGCAGCAGACTACTTTCCACATCACTGCCCCTTTTCTGCAACCAGACGCAAACTACCTCCTCCTCTTCCTCCTCCTCCTTCTCCTCCTGTCTTTTTGTCTCTTTTCTGCCTTTTGCCAGGCTTCAAACAGCTATTTATGTGTGCCGCAGTAATTGTGTCACCGGCAGAATCTGCTTGATTTCTTTTCCGTTTTTCATTTTGCATCACAATGGAGCTTTTCAGCAGCTGCCTCTTTTATACACACACACACACACACACACATATTAGGAACTCTTTGAGACAGAGATATTTCATCTCATGCCTGTTTGGTTTGGATACTTTGTGTGTGTGTGTGTGTGTGTGTGAGAGAGAGAGAGAGAGAGAGAGAGAGAGAGAGACTAAAATAAAGTTTATAAAAAAATAAAGTTTTTAGATTTCATTGATTTTACTCCAATTTACTCAAATATTAAGTCATACACATCTAAACCTCAAGGCTTCTTCATGCAATAAATAAAAAAATCTATAATAAAATAAAATATTTAAAAACCAGCCATGAATACTGTACAGTTCCTTAAATTTTAATGCTGCAATAATTAAAAACATTATTGCAGCATTACCCCCCCCCCCCCTTAAAAAAAAAAAGAAAGAAAAAAAAATATTTTAAAATGCCATTTCTTTTAGTTCTCACTCGAACGGTCAGCGCGTTGTTTGTCCCATGAGAGTGCACCCAGCTGTTTTTGGGCGGGTTTTCCATCTGGCGTCTCTCCTAACCTTTCCATCCTCCTCTACGAAGTGGTCCCCCCGCACTCACGCATGCACACAAACACACACACACACACACACACACATTTCTCATGGGATTTGGGCTGGGCATGAGGCCAGCACTCTGTTGCTGTGGCCCTGAAGAGTACGTGGTGTTTATAAAACTGCTCTTATTCAATCTGTACATTCTTTTAGATTTCATTTCAGTTGTAATAAATCTAAGTGGCATTAATTTCGGGAGTATTTAATTCTCGGATGCCTTTTTTTTTTGTATAATTATTATTTTTTTTAAACAAACTGCTCATCATTTCGCTGAGTGATTTATAAGGCATGCAGCACACCTTCAGCCCTGAGGCGGTGAATGCGTCAATGCACACACAGCACCTGGCAGGAGTATTCACCTCCCCAGTACACACATGACCAGCAGTGTTGTGCCAAGGATTAAATAACACACTTTAAACCACAGCACTCTTGAATTCTTCATTCTGAATGGTCAGATGGTGTTGATTAATTTTCTTTCAGTAGTAGCCATGACAGTAGTGCCACTGCAAAGCTTTAATTTGTATGTTTTCTGACATCTTCAGGACAGAGGAACTTATGACTTTGCAGTTTGACATAACACAAAAGAAGCTGCATTTTTATTAATTTCTGACCAATACATCATTTTTCGACATAATCTCATTGTCAACTTTGTCCGTCATACACTTTGTCCACCTGTCAACAAGCATTCATATTTTCTCATAAAAAAATATTTTAGGCCAAGCTGTGAGCCAAAAATACACTGCTGTCTTCCCTTCCACTGTGATGAAGTGAATATTCGTCCTCATAGGGCTGATTTCAGGGCATCAAACAGGTGAAAGTCTGAAAGAGCAAGATCAGGACCATAGGGAGGATGCTTTAACATATCAAAAACTTTTTGCAGTGTAGGCAAATGTGTGAGTGGCTGTGCATTTTCATTCAAGATTTCAACACCCCTTGGATAGCAGGCCTCTGCATTTAATCCAAAGTTTAGGCTTCAGCTCTTCAATAAGCATCCCACTGTAATGAGCACAGTCGATTGTTGAAACTTTCCTAATTCCTAGTTTTACAACTGGCTCTTGAGAATCAAAGATACTGTAAGCTTCAGTTTCCAGCTGAACTTTTTCTATGCCGTGTTCTCTCAGGCTCATAGTGATGAATCCATGTCTCATCACCAGTCATTCTCCTTAAGAAATTTTCACCTTCCTTAAAAAGAAGGTGAAAATTTACCAAATTATGTTTACTGATGTCCAAACACTTCTGTTTATGCTCGTTCATGAGTTGTTTCGGCACCGGGTACACCCTCAGACCACAAAAAACACGGTCCTCTTCTTTCACACAGAATCACAAAGACAGGCAAGATTACAAGTGGGGCATTCTTATTTTTTGCTCGCACCACAGTTACAACTTAACTAATGTAACACATTGACACCTGCACAGCAGTGACTGGGGGGACAGTAGCCTTGAACTGAAAGTACTACATGCAACCAACTTTTTAATATTAAATATTAAAACCAAAGTTTTAATATAACCGGAGTGCGGATCATTTTTTATGTTTTATCTTTTAAAAAATAAAAAATTGTCATTCCTGTATTGTTAACAGTATTGTTAAATATTGAAAGGAACATTTTCCTTTATAAACAAGAACACATTTACAGTTCAGCCACTGACTACACCTTTGTGTATAATTGTTTAAATCAGTATTTTTCAATCCTTCTCTAGTACTCAGTTTCTAGACTTGACAAGCATTTCGCTTGCGGTTATTCTTTTTACTAAAAACCAAATTGCACTCCTGAAGGGCTTGAGTCAGATGTGTTAAATTAGGGAGTGTTAAACCCCAGAGTCAGTGAGTCATCTCGACAGGATATGATGGACACTTGAAGGAATCTGACAGCTTATGATGTCACACATAAAAGACAAAAGCACAGGACAACTGTTTTTTTATATTAACAAATATGTATTTTTACTGAGAACATGTTGAAACCAGTAACATTTATGAACATTAGAGTTTTAAAAAAATTCCAAGAGAACTGAAGTTCATCAATATAAAATCAGATTTATAGCACAGTGCCATTTAGGGTTGGGTGATACAGTAAAAATATCACATCATAATACTTAGTATGGATTACAATGATTTGTTTTAGTAACAGCTTAAAAAAAAAGAGCAGAAACACCTAAGTAACACAATGTTAACATTATATAAGTGTTTTTTCTGTTTTTTTGGATTGGTATAAAAATAGAATATCATTAATGTTTTAATTCATTCATTCATTCATTCATTTTTACCAGAAACAAGCAAAATATTCAAAAGCTTATGTTTACATTAGTTAGGGGTTGTTTAAAGCCTACATTTTAGCATCATGAAGCCTATGAAACTGCTGTCCATAAGCAATATTGATATGATATCATCATATCAGCACAAGTACAGCATTTATCTGAAATGACAGATGGGTGGAAATCATTCACTCTCTCTTTTCAGTGTTAAACCTTTAGCCTAACAAAAACAAAAAGTTACAATAACAAACAAACTCTATATAAAATGTTGTAGTAGTAGTAGTAGTCTGTTTGGTCATAAAATAACCAAATCCACCCCGAGATGGTATGAAGAGGAGCCGTCATATGATTCATCGAGCTCCATAGCAATATATTAAATTTACAAGAGCCAGGATAATTAAACATGGGCATTTATCCAGGCATTTATATCTCCATTCTTAACAACAAAAAAGAGCCGCACAGGGTGAGACAGTGTTAATACATCACTCATTCACTTATCCAGCTGACGCCGGTCTGTTTTTTAAACACACAGCTGAGCCACAGCTTCCGCGTCCGATAAACACCATGTTATTTCAGGCTAAATCCCATACCTTCAAGGTTAAACCAACATCTAACACAGTGTTTCCCCATTTCAGTTTATCGTCAGATTCTCAGAATGAAAACCAAAACCCTCTTTGAAAATCAAAGGAGGTGCAAAAATGAGGAAATGAATGGGTAGGATTTAGTTGCCTGGAAAGTGTGTTTGATGTTTGTGTGTGTGCAGAGCTTACAGTCTTAAAGAGTTAATTTAAAGTTGAAGAAAAAGTCCACTCTTGATTTATCTCCTCCATCCCAAACTGTCTACTTTTTCCTTTCCGAACTGACAACTGCTGCTTTTTTGTACCTTCCAGTATTCCTTCCTTTCATTCTTTTTTTCTTTTTTGCAGTTTTCTTTCCCCCACCCCTTGCATTCCTCAGCCAAGGAGAGGACACATTCCCCTGCATTCCTCACGACACTGGACATCTAGAGAGACAAAAAGAGAAAGAAGGAGAGAGAAAAAATCATGAACTCTGAAAAGCTGTGGCATTTCTATAAAAATCCAGCACTTTTGACAAAACAAAATTAGGTCACACTTTCTTTTAATTTCTCCCATTTCTGTATAATTCATATTAAAGTGCTATTGAATCCTGGATCCTGATTTGTAAAGAGGTATTGATTATTTACTGTTTTATATTTATAATGCTTTATAGTTTCTATAGCAGCATCTCATTCACAGGGTCTCATACAGTGATTGGTCCACATAAAATATGTGTAATCTATAATACTGTTTATTTAAGTTGTTTTACAATGTCTTCAGGACAGCAGTTGACATCCTCAGTTTTCTTTGTATTAATAACTTTAAGAAAAAGAGCAGAGACTGATAATGAATGACTGTTAAGAGCTGCTGTTACCTAAATTGACTAACCTGGTTCATGATCAATAGATAAAAAGTACAGTAATAGATGTATTCGTCTTCAAATTGCTATGTTATAAGAAGAATAAGTATTATAAGATAATAAAGGGTGGAAACAGGAACTTCAATGTATTACACCACCATATTAGTTATTATTTTCTAAGTATTTTATCCCTTAGACAAAAGAAAGCTATATTACTATGAGAATGTATCAGTATTACAGTATGTTTAGGCCTGATTTTAATAGGCTTGTTATAGCTCATGTTTCACATACTTGTATGATGTTTATTAATTATATTGCATGTACACTACATTGATTTCTAAGCATTTTGGAATTTGATACTCTTCTACTCAAAGTGCTGCTACAGACAAGCATTATTCGAATCAGTTATGTTCTGCCTGCATATTCAGCAGTCATGCTGCCCAGACAGCGAGCCTCACATGGCACCAGTGGGAAACACTTAAATGCTCAAATGAGGCTTCATTAGATGAGCTGTCAGGACCAGAGGCTATAATAAACCTGCAGAAGCTTTTAGAAGCCTGATCCCACTAATAATGATGCACCGTGTCATTATCTGTCTGCTTGTAAACAAAGGTTCAGACACAGTATTTGTGCAAAAACCACAAAAATCTTTGTTGTGTATGCGATAGAATTTCACACACAGAAACGTGAGATGGGTATCTGAGTTTGGCAATTTAAAAACCAAAAAAATAAACTTTGCTATGACAAAAATCCATCATGGAAACATGGTTAATAAAACAGCATTAAAGATAAAACAATGTTCCATATTTAAATAGCGGTCAACATCTGACTGCCAGCATGGTGTTTGCATAAAAGCATACAAGATATAACCGTTTAAACATTTGAAATAAAAATATAAATAGATTAAAAAGCAAATAAAACTCTCCAGCTATAAGTTTTAAATGCATTAAGGACCCATCTGCTACACTGATGACTATAAAAAAATTTTATTAGGAGTATATTAGGAGTAAATATCCATATTATTATTGACCTACAGATAATTTGGACTTAGTTTTAAGCCTAGCCATTGGAGTATACTACATAATAGTAATTTGATGGATGGAAAATTGGTTTATCTCTGACCAATCGACTGTTATGAAAATGTCATTACATGATATCAAACATTTTAAGTTAAATTTTGGATTTGATTTTTTAAATTATTATTAGTTTTTGTTCTTTTAGTTTTTTTATCAGTTGAATCATAAACATAATTCAACACAAAAATGACAAGAAAGATATTGTGTTGAATTCTGTATATGACAATCAGAGAGGTCACACCTCCTTCACTGGAACTGACACACTAAGGCCATGGCTTATTCACTAAATGACACACCCCTTCACTGGAAATGACACACAGAAACCGATGAGGCCATGCCTCCCTCACTTAGACCGACAAACGGGCTACACCACTTTAACAGACAAAGACAATTTACAGACTCAAGTGTCTTTGTACTTTAACATGTCTTTAACATTTGTAATACTTTAAAGTAGTTTTCTTTTGAGGCGATGTATACAACAACATGACTTTTTTCAAACGAATTATTGATGAGCTGTGCTAAATTTCTCGCACACTGGAGCTGCAAGTGCTATTTAAGCATGCTTCTTCACTCCACTTGTTCAGATTATTTTAAGCAGTTGGACTCATTCCACACTCACCAACCATCTTAATTTACAAAGCAGTGTGGAATGAAACACAGCCACTATAGAAACGAACCGGTGTGTGTGCCTCAGAATGGCAGCTGTGTGTGTGAGAGTGTATGTGTGTGTGTGTGTGTGTGTGTGTGTGTGTGTGTGTGTGTGTGTGTGTGTGTGCACAAACACATTTTTCCTCCTGCAACTCTGTGTATACCCTTTGGTCCGAGTTACAGCCGAAAACCAGAGATTCCGGTTGTTCAGGTCATGTCTGGGAGCAAGGCTTCCTGTGACACACTGTGTGTGATGAGTTGTACAAGCTTAGGTATTAGCATTTACTCACAACACACCTGACAATGTAAAGCTTTAGTTTCACTGAAATTAGCAAGATGTAATTTCCTAAAAACTGTATGCCTAGTGGTTTAAACAAATGTCAACAGTAACTAAATCTAAGAAACACTTAGCTATGTAAGTTTAGCTCCACCCCTGTGGTTGTATATGGTCGTATGATAGTGAGCTAGCAAGTTTATGCTGACAGTATCTGTTGGTTATGTTTACTTTTAAATAAAATCATGCTAGCAGCTTATGTAGTACATTATTCTATCGCTATTTTTATGATAATTTCCTACATGTTTTAACCACTGTATATTTTAACTTTTGTTAACTTTTCATTGGTCAGTTCAAATTACACCTAAAAATTCCTACATAGATGATTTATTAGTAATATATTGGATAATTGGAGACTTGGCTTGCTCATCAGAGACATTTCATTCATCATTCATTCATTCATCTCATTATTATCTAGACACATTTTTCTCA
>JAQMYL010000007.1:14923725-14935710 GCA_030014365.1 Clarias pachynema | reverse complement strand
TCTCTTTCAGCGGTTATAACACGTCGAATAAGCTGCCTTTGGATACTGAAATACATTTTCATAGTTTGGAGAATAACAAGTAAACTGACTTCGGCCATGTTCGTTTCTGTTTAGTGGGCGTGGCCTGTGACGTATTATCATGCAGCTCCTTCTGAGCTCCTGTCTAGTGTAAATGCGGGCCGGTTCTTGGTGGTTCCCAGTCCTGGCACCAGCACCAGTGTAGTGGAAATGAGAACAGTTGGGTGTAACGCGTTACAAAGTAACGTGTTAGAGTACTTGGATTACTTTTTTGATGTAACAAGTAATCTAACGCGTTAGATCCGCCATTTAAGTGCTCAGTTATTTAGTTTCTTTTTCAAAAATGTAATCCGTTACTCAGACAATTTATGCAGTCCGTGAGCCAGACAGCAGTCATTACCAATCCGTTATTGTGTGTGTGTGAAAGTCATCCTACAAGCCCCACCCACCTCTGTTATTCCTGCTGTTATACACCTATGCTGTTTGACTATGCGAGGACCGACAAGTGGAAAGATGGAAACCTAATCATAGTGATAAAACTCGCGATGAATCATGATGAGCCGTACTTACGGCTACCGCACGAAACTTTGTAGGTGAGATTGGGGTATTAGTAGTTAACAGATTATGGGCCAAACTTAGTGATGATGGTAGAATGATAAGGTCTTGACTAAAACAACATGCATGAGGAATCACAAAGGAGTTTTCATTTTCTGCAATGGAAAAGTACTCTAACTAGTTACTTTTATCAGAAATTAACGCTGTAATGTAACTGATTACTTTTTAAAGACAGTAATTTTGTAATGTAATTAGTTACTTTAAAAAGTAACGTCCCCCAACACTGTTTATACATACTAATTCACAAACTCAGATGTTTCATGAACGTTAGTATGTATTTATTTAGAATGTACACGCTAACAATCATACTGACTTGCATTTGCTCAGACAAATATGTTTGTATGTTAGTAAGATTGTATTCAAATTACATTCCTGCAAGGACATGTTTGTACATATGTATGTGTATTTTAGTTTGTAGGTATGCATGCATGTTGGTAATTGATTTATTGACTGATTGCAGAAATGCATTGCCATGTGTATGGACCGGTATATGGATGCCTGGAACACAGTATCTCGTGCATACAACTCAAGACTTCAACGGGAACGAGCGCGTATGTGATGCATGCGTTCTAGCTTGTTCTGCCTTGCCCTGACACCGATCCCTGGATAAAGAGGTTTTGGGCTGAAAACACAATAAGCTGACAACTGAAGGCCATCAGAGGAACCAGGATGTCATGAGTTTTATTAGACTTGGAACAATTTCTTCATTCAGTTAATGATTGGTGGACAATTTTTTTTGATTTTATAGACTCAATGTAATAAGCTTCAAACCTTAAAATGTTGTAGGTCTAGAAATGAATAGAGTTTGATCAGTGTTTAAAATCCTGTTGTAAGTGTGTGAGCATGTTTGGATAACGCCGGTCTTTGATTGGTCGTGACTGAGCCGATTGTTAGTCAGATAAAGCCTGTGTGCACAGTGGCACTTCTTAAGTTGGACTTGTCCTCATGTGGACGCTTGCACCCTCCCGGCGGGATCGCTGAGTTGTCTCATCTTCCCGTTCTCTGCTCCACAAACCTACTTCCTTTCAACGAGGACAATTCAGGACCATCTCTCTTTTCATAACTGTAGCCTCTTCTTGAGGACGTGCTATGCAGCCCTACTTTCTTACCTGTGCCGAAACAAAATGCGATTGTCACAGGCAGATTCTGGTTTGTCACACAATCTCTTAACTACAAAAGTGGGTTTGTTTAAACGCTGATCACCTCACCATGGATCTTGCAATAAAAGCAGCTTACATTGTGAACGAAGCATGTCAGATGTCTGGGAACAGTGCTGTTTTGCCTCATTTAACCTTTCAAATGACAGCAGACAGCCTCTGCATTCACAATCTGGGTAATTATTAGCCATTCACTTTTGAAACCTTTCAGTAGTTAATGCATGTGAACAGTGTGGTTAGATCATTTTTAATTAACTTTATTAGCACAGTGTCATATGTGCACAACATTTCAGCCTTTTTATCATTTACCAGACATTAAATACATCAAAACAATGCACACACCTCCATTATCCCATCTGTAATTTGCCCATTTATTAATTAATTAAAGTTTTACAGTAGCCCTACTACTCCCAAAAGTAATCTGCAATAAAAGTAATAAAATAAACCTCCTCCATACTATACTATATATAAAATTATATTGTAATAGATTATAGTATGCACACACACATACAGTACCAGTCAAAAGTTTGGACACAAGTTTGGGTTTATTCTCTACATTCTAGAATAATACTGGATATTATAAAAACTATAAATGATATACATGGCATTAGGTAATTAAGTAACAACAACATTGTTACTTTAGGACACAAGAGGTCAGATGTTCTGGAATAATTCTTGCAAGAACAGTATTGTCAAGTGGCTTTGCAAAACCCATCAAGCACCAATGATGAAACTGGCTCTCATGAAGACCATCCCAGGAAAGCAAGACCAAAACCTACCTCTGCTGCAGAGGACAAGTTGATTTAGAGAAACCAGCCTCAAAAATCACTAACAAACAGCACCTCAGATTAGAGACGGTATGAAGGCTTTACAGATATGTCTTATATATCTTCAAGATATATCTTAATGCCTTCAGCATTGTTCTATACTGTGGAAAGAAATAAAAATCAGGAAAGATCATGGAATTACATGGTGTGTCCAGACTTTTAAATGGTTGTGTGTGTTTGTTATATGTATATATGTGTGTATAGAATTTTATAGTAGAAATAATTTAATGATGTCCACATAGTAACAGTAAACCTGAAATCAACAGCTAGTACAAAATTATTGCCAAAATTCTAAGTAAAACAATTATTTTTTTTGACCAGAGTAAAAAAATATATATTTCTGCCCTTATAGCCTGAATATGTGGCCTGATATCACTATGTTTTTGTTCTTTTGTTTCCAGGGTCATTATGTAGAAAGTCGTAAACTCCTGGCAGAAGTGACCAGGCTTTGTGCCAAACACAATTCCAATTACAATTTCACAGATTGAAGTTTCCAATACATAAAACATTTATGCAAGTATGTTCAATTATATTTTTCCTTTTTCCTTTCATGTCTTTAAATTTGTGCAGCATAAAACTGAATCAGGGCTAACTATTGATTTCATACTTATATGGACTTGGCTAAAACAAAATACAACTCACCACATGAGGTCAGCCCTTAATGTTCCCAAGCTTCAGTAGAACCAAAGGTTTTAATTTAGGCATAAACAATAATAAATACCCATAATAAATATGCAGATATGCAGCTTTTCAAGTAAGAATGCAGAAGTAATAGTCTGTACATCTTTAAAATGGGAGGTATGTTGATATCCATTCCCTGATGGCCGTGACCCGTGTATAAACACCAGGAAATCTGTTCCGAGCACAGCCTCGACCCCAGCTAGTCACCCCAGCTATGAACCACCGGCCCCGAGGCTCACGACATGCTAAAGGGCCTCCAGAATCTCCCTGCAGAGAAACGATCAGACCTGCAGTCAGTTATGTGTTTATCAGTATATGGAATTCAGTTACAATGAAATGCAATTACATCAAACTCCAAATGTTTTTAGGTATTGCTAAATGTAGATAATGATGAAAATGAGAACTGATGGTTAATCAGTCGAGTCTCACCAGACATGTATCAATGCCACCTTCCATGGATCCAGCACACATCATATTGGCAGTCAGTTTTCTTCCGTAAGACTGCTGACACTCTGATTGGTCTATTATACCAACTTGAGCTTTCTGTAACTGATTAGTTAGCTTTCCTGCATGACAAAGAGAAATCAGATGATTAAGCTACAAAAAACATAATTTTGCAACCATCAGTTGATCAGTTAAGGTTGTTGACAGATGAACCAACATCTGACACTGTGTGATGATACTGAGTGAATATGCTGTTTCTATAACCGCATGACATGGCATGTTTTGTCATCTCTGTAGAGGAGTAAACAGTTCATGATTATGAATTCATAAACCTTTTAAATGGATACATGACAGCTATTTCAAAGTGATGTAGACCTAATAAAGAATTTTTTATTATTATAACTATAGTCCAGTCACTGCAGAAAATTTACTTTCTCACCATCCTCCCTCATTGAACCCCAGCCTGTGATGTAACACTCTGTGCCCCTGAAAAAGCTGTGTGTCGGGGAGGGTAAACACAGAGTCTGGATGGTGTAGGAACTTGGTGCTGGGATTGAGAGCTGGACCAGGGCCACATCAAAGTCCATGTTGCTGCTGTTGAAGGCAGGATGCTGGATGATCCTCTGTACTGGAATGACCAAAGCTCCCAGTCCGGACCGGACCACCGAACCTAAACTCACCGTCCAGCCACTAGGGTTTGACTCCTTTCTGGTAAACAAATTGTGAAATGGTTACAAAAATGTGGAGCAAACAAAAATGGACCAAGACCATAACCCTGAGTAATATCAAGACTACTAAGCACATGGCTTAGCTAAAGCGAACAAAATGATTTTGTGCTCAGAATCCACATGTCTACCAGCATGTATTGTAGTCTAAATTTAAAATACTTTAAATTTACTGTAATAAAAAAAAGACAAATATAAACAAAAGGTTTTCCAATGTGGCTTTCACAACCCCTAGTGGTACACGGAGGCTTTGCAGGGAATCACAGGACTGCAAACCCTCGAAAGAAAATCCAAACAATAACCAAAGCTCAGGATCAATCAGGGACCTTGGAGCCATGAGGCAGTGTTCACAGCTTTACATTTTATGTTGTAAAAAGTTTGGAAAGCTCCTGTTCTTGCTTATGTTACAGCAGCCTTTATGTTACAGTTGTTCCCTCTGAGAAATGAGAAATTACTCACTCACTCACTCACTCACTCATCTTCTATACCGCTTTATCCTGTATTCAGGGTCACGAGGACCTGGAGCCTATCCCAGGCTGGGGTACACCCTGGACAGGGTGCCAATCCATCACAGATGAGATATTACAAAAATTCCAATTTGAGTGTTTACATGAACACTGATCTGATGTGCATTTATTTACATGCTCAAAGTGCTTGACCATCGGAAAATATTTTTTCTGGTTTTTCCCATTGTGGACCATTTATCTTGCTTGACTACTTAACAGCAGAAGGAGAAAAAGACTTAAATCATCTAATGTTACCCATATGGGGCAAACATGCTCAGAAATTCCACCAAGAGAGAAATGATCAGATCAAGTGTTTACATTTCTAATATATATACATACTGAACAGCTTATCAAAGGTTTCCACCACCTCCACATTCCCATTAAAAATTAATTTATCTCAGCAATCAATTACCACCAATTTTTAATGATTATGTGGAGTATACACAAATTATACTTATTCAATTATAATTATATTATAAAGCTATTACTACAGAAACAATGCCAGCAAAGTCAGTAATATGATCATAGACCTAGCGCATTAATATGAAGCTATAAAATATGATTTGCGGCTGCAGTTATAGAATATTAATCAACACTTTGTGACCAATCAGAACACAAAATTCACCAGTAATGGGGTGTAAGCCTTTTAGCACGAGTTAACATGTTTTTTAACTCTGATGAGCCAACATACTAAATACATACATACAGAAGTGACACCTTCTTTGGTGGAAGAACAAAGCAATATAGTTTCTAAGAAGCAGAACCTGATCAGTGATAAATATAACCTAAATATTTGAATGACTTTAGCGTATATAGCAGTGCTCTTTAGTGTGGTATCACTGCTAATGTTAGTCATAAAAAAGTGGGGTATAAAGTGTTTTTCTTCCTTAGAGCTTGATGTACCTGGTGAAGCAATGAGCAGCTGTAATGAGCCATTTGCAGTGTATAAGTGTGGCACCACAGCGATGTAAACGCTGGAACTGTAGACTCGCCACCCATGGCCACTCCCCTCGACGGGCACTCATACCTCCCACAATTCTCTGGTGTCCGAATTCAGGTCGCTGGCCACAGTCTGTAGAGAGAAATCATGAAGTAAGGGTCATGAAGTGTTTATTCTCATGTTCATTAGCATGTTGTGGACAACTGATTTTTCAATGTGTAAAAGTGTGCTTTTGTACAAGTGTTGTTCTTGTCCATAATATAAAACTGACCACAGTTTTTCTCATCAGCTTCATTAGAGCAGTCAGCGACTCTGTCACATTCCGGGTTGATCTTGCTGATACACACTCCAGCACCACAGTTAAAGTTTCCACTGCAGTTTACAGCACCTAAAAATATATTTATTTTAGCCTTAAATTTACTCATTCACTTTCAGTAAGTGCTGTATCATGGTCAGGGTTGCAGCAGATCCATAGCCTATCTTGAAAACACTGGGTGTGTGATAGAAATACACCCTGGCTCCATACACACATTCACACCTAGGGTCAATTTATCTTAGCCAAGCCAAGTACTGTTGTGTTGGGAGGAAAACAAAAACATGCACAAGATCTGCCCAGACAGTAACCCAAGCTTAACCAATGGTTTGAGCCAGCGACCCAGAAACTGTGATGCAGGAACACTTTTACTGTAGGTATGCCATGCTGCCTCCCCTTAGCTATAAACTGTTCAAACTATGTAGAGATACAGTGGCAAGAAAAAGATTGCTCACTCTTCATTAATGTCTGGATTTCTGCAGTAATTTCTTGAACATAATACAACCCGAATTCCGGAAAAGTTGTATAAAATGAAAAAATAAAAGAATTTAAAATCACATTTTCCAGAGTTCGGGTTGTAATAGCCAAACACATTCTGCTGAAAGAAACAACATGATAGGTTGTGACAACAGTTTATTATTTTCCTACAACAGCATGATTTCATTTTTTGTTTTTCTGTTTATAGTTACATTTATGATTGTGGAACATCCATAAAATAAGTTAGTTCCTGTTGTCATTTACGTTATAGGAGCTATACACAGTTGTTTCCTCACCAGCCTCTCTTTTGTATCTTTAATCTTGTCAAGGTACCAAGAAATCACAAAATTTAAACTCCTCTGTCTTGAAGAGTCTTAAATACTTACAAACTTACAAATTTTCCTCTGACACATTGTGACCAGAGCAGAATCTACTATGTAACAATGTTGTGACATTCCTACCGGTACTGGTACTCCCACTAGGAGTTGAAGTGATGGCCACAGGAGTTGAAGCGATGGACTTAGCACGAAGGATTGCCGTGTTTGTTGCGCTGCGAACCGTCGGTCTTTCCTCCGTGCCACTGGGCTCTGCATGGCTCAGGATCCAGTTGCGGAGGACAGTGACCCTGGAGTAGACTCCTGGCTTGTTAATTTGCGCACATCCCATTCCCCAACTGACTATACCTGCCAGGAAGAAGCGGCCAGTGCTGCTTTCACACACTAGAGGACCTCCTGAGTCTCCCTGGGTGAAAACAATTATGCTGCTTTAAACAAAGTGATACTACAACTGCAGAAAGGCCTATAAATAACATCATAAATAAAAATTATAGGTATAACATGAATAAAATATATTGTGTATGATATACTGATGAGTCATCAACTGGTGGACTGGATATGGACTAGAGATATTTAAAGAATTTAAAGGCGATCTGACAGTAGTATGTGCTTATACTACAAATCAGTTCCAAACCTCATGTGTTCCACCTGTTCAGAGGTTGTGCCACCAATCAAAAGTGGTACTGTAACAAATTTTATGTAAGTGGAGCTTTACAGTTTAATATGGATAGTAATGCGCAGAAACCTGACAAGAGTCGACTTTTCCCTGTAGAAAGCCAGCACACATCATGGTTTTGGTGATGGTTCCTCTGTACACAGTTGAACTGTTACACACTTTCGAGTCAATGATCTTCACTGAGGCTTTTTGGAGCATTGAAGGCACCTGGCCTGCTCAAAAACACACAGAGTCAGAACACACATTAAAAATAACATAGAAAGCAAGTTTAAAAATATCTTTTAATCCAATGCTATCTCTTAGTTAACATCAATTTTACCTTACAAGTAACCAGATAAAAAGCTAGCTAGCTAGTTTAGGTTTAATATAATAAGATAATGTTAAATTCAGAGAAGTATTAAAGATCAAGAGGACAAATTTTTGCTTAGGATCCACATTCATGCAGAGTTTAACTTAATGGACTAAAGCCTCAAGGTTTTGGTAAATAATTCAAGAGTAAGCGCGGCACTTAGGTTAAATCTGATTAACCCATGGAAAACCTGAACCTGTAACCATAATTGTTAAGCTAGCATGCAAAATTATGACACAAATGACATTATTGACATTATAAATAAGTAACTTGCTCTTTAATCCAATACTACTTGTTGTTAGCTAAGCAGTCTTAGATATGTTCCTAAGTAGCACCGTAAACAAATTCATTTAAAAGAAAAACTACATATGGATTTTGCAATTATGAGCATACCAGGCTTAATACCTAACCATTTGTTTACTGTCTTGATTTAGTTGCACAACATTTCAATAGTCTATTGTTTGTTTACTTGCTAGTTGTTTAACATTAAATCTTAGAATATATAGG
This sequence comes from Clarias pachynema, assembly GCA_030014365.1. Lineage (NCBI taxonomy): Eukaryota > Metazoa > Chordata > Actinopteri > Siluriformes > Clariidae > Clarias > Clarias pachynema. The sequence continues at coordinate 14,927,140 of JAQMYL010000007.1, read as the reverse complement.
GTTTAATTATACAATATGAAAATCCGTAATATTTCTACCATTAGTGACGTGATATATATATTGGTGTAAATAACAAGTAGATATTATGTCAAATATGCTGAATACGCATTACAATTTAAATTAAAAACAATACAAGATTTCTACCTTGTTGTACCTACGAGTAGCTTAAAATGATGCTTGATCCAAATCTTTTTCCAAAAATGTTCTTACCAAATTGCTAACGCTCACCACCAATACACTGTTATAATGGGTTTAATCCTGTTAGCTTTACATTTTTAATGTTGGTTAATGTTGGAAAATGGATGAAGTAGTTATGTAAGGGACATTTTGCAAAGCTTCACCCCGAATCAACTCTATGGGTTAGTGGACCTTCCGTGAGCAGGTTTTATTACCCCTCATCTCCACTCACTGCTGTCCTGTTTGATGGCTCCCCAGCCAGAGATGATGCAGTCTTGTCCAGGACTGAAGACGTGAGACGAGGACGGGATGCAGATGGGCTGGATGTAAGGAGTGAAAGTCAGAGGCTTCTCCAGCTCTAGCACACTCACGTCACTGTCTGAGTTTAGAGGGTTATAATGTGGAGAGATGATCAGAGACTTGATGTTCACTGTTACGGCTTCTTTCTCCACACCAGTCACTACACTTGCTCCAATCAGTGCTGTCCAGTCCCTTGGGTTTTTACTTCTGCAGGAAACAGGAGAGTCTTGTTTAATATGGCCTTTAAAGAATAAAAGAATAAAGGAGTGTGTGCTTTAGTTGTTGGGTGAATCAGCAGTTTAGAGGACAATTGTTTAATCGAACATCAAACACACCTAACAGATCGAAATCTATAATGAATCTAATAGCCTTTAATGATTTAAATGTGGCTTGTTGTGTTTACACTTTACTGAATTAAATGTGTTCCCACACCTCCTATAAATTGTATGGAGTAGGTATTTCTACCTGCAGTTATTTTTTAGGTTTTGGTGATTGCGTGGTTGAGTGGTGATTTGGTGTTTGAGGGATTAGAGTTTAGTGGCATAGCGAGTGTTTTAAATACATGTTGGTTTGTTGAAGGTAAATTTACTGGTTGAGGGAATTAATGTTTTAGTAGTTCTATAGTTTAGTGTTGGAAGGGTTTTGTAGTACAATAACACAATGGCACATTGGCTTAGTAAATAAGTGGGTTATTGGTTTCATGCTTTGTTGGTTGAGGAGGTCACTGGTTTAGTAGTTGAGGTATTTAGTGGTTCAATGGTTTAGTAGTCAAGGAGCATAATGATTAATGTGTTAAATACAGTGGCGTACTGTTTCATTGGTTGAATGATTAAGTGTTTTAATAGTTATGAGGTTGAATATTTTGTCATTCAGTAGTTTTTAGTTAAACAGTTCATGGGTTTAGTAGATAAACATTTTTTCAATTGTTTAAGTAGTTTAATGGATGATTTGTTCAGGAGGCCAGTGTGTCAGTGTTTGACTGATTTAGTGGCTCAGTAGTTTTGGGGTTTAGCAGTTAAAGAGGTTTAATAGTTGATATGCTGATTCAGAGGTTTAATATTAATGTGTTTAGTATCGTAGTTGTTGTTGATATGTACTGGCCTCTCAAAGCAGTGTGCAGCGCTGACCAGCCAGCGGCGGTTGATGATGGAGGCTCCGCAGGTGTGATGACCCTGGAGTCTCAGACTCACCTGCCAGGGCAAATCACCATGATGGGCATTTTCACCCCCAACAACACGACTGTCGACCACCAGCTTCCTGCCACACGCTGCTCATCACAGATGACATGGATTCACATAAAAATTATTTAGAAGTGATATGTAGTAATATGGCTTTATGTATGAAATAGATACAGTCAAGTAAAACAATCTTTTTCCTCAATAACATTTTTAGGAAGCCTTTTTAAAATATACAGTATATATTTATTTACTCAAATAAAATGTGGGTCAATTCTCCAGCACCACAAAAAGTATGCATAATCAAAATAAATACATTACTATAGAAAAAAACTTTAAAAAAAAAAAAAATCGTCTTTAGACCTGATATTACTCCGAAAGCTGCTTAGATAATATGAGAGCAATTAAAAAAGCAAAGGATGGGTCTACACATCACAACAACATTATTGCATTCAGAAAGGAAGATGCAAACTTTAAAAGAGATACAATATAGATCTGTTCCTCCCCTGATATAACACAATCATAACACTATTTCATTACACAAATTGGTGGGTCATAAAATGTAAACAGCACACAATAAATGTCTGGTTGGAATACAGTAAATCAATATTCCTCTCTCCTTCATTTATTTTGGGTATAAACATTTTTGAGCATAATGGTGTATGGATAAAAAAAAAAGGGGGGTTTTGTTTGGATTTAAAGAAGCTTATACTGTACTTTATTTAGTTAGACGCCTTTGATTAGATAATTTCTGTAGTAATTAATGTGTTTCAGCTGGTATTATTCTTTTAACCCTAACTGGTGCAGTTAGTAGCTTATTATTTCTTAATTAATTAATTTTGAAAAAGTTAACTTTTGGGCCCTTTTATTTGCTCCATAATGACATGAAGCAGTGAATGATGAACTGACACGATATGATGATATAATATATTAGTGGTATATATGGAGAAAATGCTCACAGCAGTTTGCTTCCTCTGATTCATCAGAACAATCCAACATGGAGTCACACTCAGGGTTAGGTTTAGTCACACACTCCCCACTGGCACAGGTTAACGTGTCGTTAGAACATCTACCTGAAATCAAGAAACATTATTATGAGATGACATGAGCTTTATAACAGTGAAGTGGTGGGGGAACTGATGTGTAAACTCAGAGCAGTAAAAAAGTAAGAAGTAAGAAAAAGGGTTAACTTCTATTTACACTCATGGTTTAAAACTTTATATTAAGTCCCAGATATTTCTTCCTGACTGCAGTTGCCAAATGTACTACAGTTCCGCACTTCATGATTCAATATGCCTTTTGCAAACAGGCAGCAGCAATCACAAAGAGTAAATCCTTCTTTGGCAGATTTTGATGCAATAAAGCTGATTTAATTTTGGTGGGAAAGAATCCAGGTTTTGAAACACATTCAAAATTACAAACTGCACTTTTAAAAGAATTGTGAGGAAAAGTATAATGCAATTCATACTTACTTGCATTAGCATTGATTACTAAGAAAGACTTTCCACTAGCACCTAAAAGCAGCAAAGCAGAAAATAATAAATTATATGAGAAATAAATATATATAGTCTTACCTCCTGTTGTATCATAAATTAAAACATGCAAATGAGCCTCCAGTATATGAGGTGGTCTGTTCCTTATAGCACTACACTGTTGAATTTTGAAATATTCTCCAAATGTGCTGATTGGGGCGCTGGTGGCTCAGTGGTAGGTGTTTCGCCTGCCATGCGGAAGGCCCGGGTTCGATCCCAGCCAGTGCCCAC
>JAQMYL010000007.1:14907545-14923625 GCA_030014365.1 Clarias pachynema | reverse complement strand
TAAAACCTGTGCCAAGTTGTAGTGCGGACTGAATATTCCGCTGTGGCGACCCCTTGTCGGGAGCAGCCGAAAGACCAGCTCCAAATGTGCTGATTCATTTCCTGTAATAGCGGCTCTGACAATAGTCCTGGCCATAAGAAGATTCAGGTTTATAGTAAGATTAATTTATCTTTTATACCACTTATGCTATGTACAGGTTCACAGGGAGCTTGAAGCCTATCCTAGGAGACTTTGGGCACGAGGCAAGGTACACACTAGAGGGGGTGCCAATCCAATGCAGATCACACATGCACAAACACACACACTATTTGCAATGGCAAATCAGCCTAATCTGCATGTCTTTGGACTATGGGAGGAAATCGGAGTACCCAGAGGAAACCCACCAAGTACAGGGAAAAAACACAAATTCCATGCACGCACGCAGACCCGAGGCGGGAATTGAACCCTTGATCCTGGAGGTGCAAGGTCACAGTGCTAACCACTATGCCACCATGCCACCCTTTATAGTAACATGCCAGTTTGCCGTGGCGGACTGGCCATCTGCTTTAGACCAAAGCTTTAGAGGTAGATGCTGTGAAATGCAGATTATGAACAGATTATGTCTTTCGCGTGAGGGGAAATTGCAGTTCTGCAGGTTCTGACAGCTCTAGCATTACGGTCAGGGATACCGAGGCTGGACGCAGCAGCAGGGTCGGTGATGAACCAGTGCCTGCTGATGATGACCAACACCTCTCCCCTTCTAGTAAGTTACTCATTTTAATTATTATGGTAGTCAATATTAATTCGAAATAATGCTGACAAACATTATTTTGAATTAATATTGACTACCATAATAATTACTAGCACGAGTTAATGCTGCTACCGATTTTATTCCACCTTAACTGTTCAGTTTGATTGCCATCCTTTTCACTAGGCTCGGGTAGAGAAGGGGAGAGGTGTTGGTCATCATCATCAGGCACTGGTTCATCACCACTGACCTGCTGCACATTCAGCTTACACTGATGAGTGGTATATCTTACACTGCATCAAGATGAGTTGTCTTTATTGTCTCTATATGTTTATATGTTTTCCTTTGTTTCTTTGTTTTAGAAATATGACCCAATATATGTTCACTGATACTTTAAATAATATGTTTAAATAGCTTTTATTTCTGTATTGCATTATTTTTTTAAAGTAGTAAGTGGTGTTAAAAATTAATCTCCACATTAGTGAGCCAAATGTATTATGATGTGGGATGTGGTGGGCTGCCCGTTTTTGGTCCCAGTCTGCCCCTGCCGGTTTGTAATCTTTTGAACAGCTCATTCACCAGGATGTTTGGTGAAGATTTCGATGAAATATCGATGAAAATTCTTTATTTTATGGAAGGAGTTTTCTGACATATTAAAGGGAGGAGTTTAGACTTTGTGGAGTTTTTGAGATATGACATGCAACGACATTTTAAGGTGAGAGAAAAGAAACAGGGAATGACTCTTTATAGCTTCTATAACATAAGTGAGTATAGTAACTAACTTCATTACACTAAGTGCAACATGCTCCTCTTTTTTGAATAAATAATTGCAGTCAGTTGTAAATTGCTGTGGTATAAGAGAAACTAAATGCTTTAGGAACAAATGTATAAAGGGCAACTGTTCCCGAAATTGCTTTTACCCAGAAAGACGATGCTCTGAATTTCTCCAAACTCAGGAACGCTCAGTGGATGTGGGCTGACTAAAGCCTGAAAGCCATGTTGAATCTGCTCCTGGATGAAACGGTCTTTGTCCTCAGCAAATTGTATTTGAAATCTGGACACTTTGAAGACCAAACGGATTGTCGCCATCACATTATTACTGATGTTCCTGAAACACACAACATCATACAGGACAAAATAAGGGGACTTCCCAAATATCAGTTATAGAAAGTTATGGAAATATGCTGTGTGTATTATGCCTACCCATATGCAACGATGTGGCAGGAGACAAAATGGTGTGCATTTGATGATGTGAGAAAAATATTCTGAATCTGTAAAAAAAAAAAAAGTGAAAAAGATTTAGGTGAGAATGTATATTACAGTATATAATAAAATTGCATATTATTCATGAATCTTTACTTTGAATACATATGTAGCAGTAGCACATGACGTTTGTGGCCCCTTATTTTTTTGTCAACTATAAGCAGATAAAAAAATGATTATTCATTCTTTAATAAATAAAAAATGTTAGTTTGGCATTTTTTTCTGTGGTATACATTCAATATTTTTCTTTACAAGCATGGACCTATGTGTTTTACTGTACACATAGCCTTGTTCTTTTAACATTAATAAAGCCACTTAGAAACACGGTGAAACATTTTTAGATTATAACTACAGTTCAGGTGTCTAGATATTAAAAATAATTACATTAAATAGGAACATTTACATCAAGGTTCTTTTACTCCAGTCCTGAAGGGCCAAAAGGGTTTGACGATGCTTCTGCTCCAACACATTCAACTGATCTGTCAGTTACTAGGGAGTGCTTAGGTGTTGATGAATTACAGACTGTGCTGGAAACGGGCTCTCTAGGACATGAGTTCAGGAACCCTAATTTACATTCTCAGCTTTTTTCTTTGTCGTGCTCCTACTGTACCTTTGTTTCCAAAGTGGCTGTCAGGATTATAAAAAATGCAGACATTTTATCCTTGAGGTCAGGTTTGTACTGTAGGCCTTTTAACTCCACTGTATCCATGAAGTAATGCTCCTTCTGCACCGTATATGCTTAACATAATAAACAGAAAAACAATCTGCATTATTTATATCCAGCCAAAAAAGAAATGTACATTTTGTACGTTTCTCATTAACCCACATTTTGCAATGCAGTTAGAGCTTAATATTGCTTACAATAAGATTAAACCAAGATATTTAGCACTATGCACACATTGTGTACATATGTATGTATGTAAATCACCCCACAGTGACCCACAATTGGCTATTTAGTGTCTTGTTGATGTAGTTTCTAATGCAATGTTGTTTAAAAACATGGACAAAAGGATGTCGCTCTCTCACTCTCTATACCGCTTTATCTTGTATTCAGGGTCGCAGGGGGCCTGGAGCCTATCCCGGGTGGCTTAGGGCTACACCCTGGACAGGGTGCCAATCCATCGCAGGGCACTCACACATACACTCACTCACATACTACAGGCAATTTGGTAACACCGATTAACCTAATCTGCAGTTCTTTGGACTGTAGAGGAAACCCACTAAGCATGGGGAGAACATGCAAACTCCATGCACACAGAGATAGGAATCGACCCTGGCCGGGAATCGAACCCGGACCCTGGAGGTGCAAGGCAAGAGTGCTAATCACTACACCACCATGATGTCAAAAATACAAAATAAATACAGAAGCAATATACTTTTTTTCTCAGAACATAATTAATGTAAAAACTACAGGGGATGTTCAAGTCAAACTGGGACTTTTGACTGGGCAGAATAACGGGAGACAGTTATGAGAGTAAAAACTACCCTTAATTCTCTAAATTATGCCTTGCTACCTTTATTTTTCTATATCATCTCCGCATTTCACTAGCGCTTGGACACCATCAAGGCAGAACCATGATCAGACTGTCTGCTTCATGTCAAGTGCTGGCCTTTAATGGCCCCAAATGTGGAAATGGCTTGGAGCGAGGTCAGGACTGTACAGGGATGTGGCAATAACTCCCAGCTCAGTTCCTGTAATGTGCAAGTGGTGTGGTGGGCAGTATGGGGATGTGAATTGTCCTGTAATAACAAAACGCCTTTGGTAATCAAACTGGGACAATTTTCCTGAGTGTGTTGCTGAATTTTCACGGGAACAACTCCGAGCCCTCAGCCGGGGTCATCATTCATAGATGTACGGCATTCTTTAAATATTTTTGCAGCATTCACATATTTTACTGCGGGTAAGAGTCTCATCACTGTACTGTGCGTGAATTCTTCTGTAAGGGTCAATCAGTTTTATGAATTTATTCACCAGAAATTTCATCACAAGTCCCAGTTTGACTTGAATGCCCCTCATATTGTCAAGGGAAGATTGTTAAAAGTTGACAGCTAACAACATAGACTAATTTGCATATTGATTGAATCATTAGGATTGTACATGAAACCTTATCAATGGAAACTTTTATGATGGAATAGAGAATAGCATTTTATTAGACCAAAAAAATAACAGATTGTAACTTACTTACTTGTATAAATAAGTCATACATACAAAAAATCATTTAATTAATAACAGAAAAAGGCAGTAGTAGTTAGGAATCAGGAAAGAGACACAAAGAAAATGATTGGAGATGGAGTAATTCACATTTTTTAATATAAATACTGCAAAAAGTTTTAAAGTAAGAGCAAATAAGTGTGGCCAATCAGCAGTGGGTAGTGATTGGTTGCTGGGAACAATGGCAATCAGTGATTATTCAAGGAAAATATTGGCTTGAGCAACCATGTCTTAGTCAGAATGCATACTAGTGGTGGGGGAATTAACCTGTGCTTTCAACTTTTATAAAGCACAGTTGTGATGTGAGCTGGACCGTCAGTAACATCTCAAAAAGTCACTGGATCTGTCACTAGGAGTTGCGTCTAAAAACCTAGCCACTGTACTAGCACCATACTGTAGGTCAGACTTAGCTAGTTGGCCGTGGCCCGAACTTTAAAGGCAGTGATGTACATTAAAGTAAACACGTATCTCAAAGCAACCATGTAGCTAATCCACCAGGTTTGAGTCAAAAAGTCATAAAAAAATGTAGTCACTATCTGATATTTCCAGTTTATCTACAGTACATACAGGTCAATAGCAAAGGTTTATGCACTACTGTATACCACTCACCTATCACAACACCCACAAAAGCACAGATGATAAAAAACACCATGATGCTGCAGAGTGTAACATATGCACACAGAGAGGAGGATGAAATGGGAGGAGGATCAGCCTCAGGCCAGTTACTCCGCTGCTGCTTCATGTCTTTATAAGTGTACAGAAATCTGAACCTCTGAGACCTGGAACACAAATAAGTTTCAGTGGGCTACAGTTTCATCCTGATCTTTACTGCATTGTTATGCTGCCTGCTCACACCCCAAAAAACACTGATACTATTTCAGCTCCACTGTCATAGCCTCGAAATGCTCATTCTGAACGAACGATCCAGAACAAAATGAAATGTACATAATGTTCACTTTACATTAATTCATGATTTAATCAGACACGTACAGTATATACAGTATTTGATTAGAAAAGATAAGGATAAGGAAAAATCTTTATTTATTTAAGAATGATTTTACATGAAGCACCTGTTGTGAAAGTCCCTATGAATAAGCTGCTACTGCAGAAATAACATATTAGAATAAAGACATTAATATTAACCTGTGATTTGCAGATAACCTACTGTTATTGAAAATGAATTAACACCTTCTGATCAGTCAGCATTTATCAGCTGAATTATAGAAACACTCTTTATATAATTGTATTAAATTAAAATTTTAAGTTCCAGTTTCAGAGAATTATTTTTTTCTGCATCATTGACAATGTTTTGCTACTATTCCACCTTCAGGCCTGTTGGAGTGGAATTAAATTAAACAGCATTAAGAAAAAAAAAAGTGATTCCAGCGTTTAGTTAAACAGCTCTTTGTGTGTCCTAATGCAGAAAAATATACAAGTTTGTTATGGCAGCCGCTGCATAATGGCTTAAAAGGAAAAAAAAAGACAACTGCAATTATGCATAACTTCATAACCTGTTATAATGCATTTATGTGTTAATTGATATATTAAACATAGTATTCACGAATGAATAGAAAAGTAAGAGGGTTTTGTAAAAAGTGTTGTTTTTTAGATATTGTGTTATGAATACTTATAATCTATCATGTTTACATTGCATAATATAAACTAAATCTAAATAATGTCTTATGACTGCATTATAAGCTGATATGAATGTGTTCATAGCTCATTATAACTGTATCCTTCAGATAAAGCATTATACTTGTGTTAGTTTCTGATTATAAGCCAGCACTGTTGCAAACGTTATGTATTATGTAGTTATTTATTCAGTGTTATATACTGAAGATTAACTGTACTATGCCAACAGCTTTTGTTGTTTACTCCCTATACCAGTCATAATTTGGGTTTGTACAGATCATCAAAAATGATAGACACCACAACATGTATTTGAAATGGGTCCATTTTTACTGACTATTAATTCCATGCATTTAAGTCAGAAAAAATAGACATATGTTTAAAATCCTTGCTTATTATTCAATTATTCCTATTATAACACATTGATTAACTAGAGTAAAACCAGTCAACGGTTAATGTGTACTAGAATTGGATGTTTAATGTGTTTAGAAGGCTGAAGGAGTTGTTTAAATTTAGTTGAAGTGTGGGATATGTGATTCCTGTCCCCTAAAACAGTGCCTTTTGTCCTAAGGAAATCTGTGTCATCAAATGAGTTTGACATTTTGGAGAAATCTGTACGCTAGAAAATGCCATTTTAGCATGTGAAAATATTTTAAGTAGTCAAATGCATCTAGGATTTTCTATTATAGGATTACAATTAACTAAATATAAGATTATTTAAACAATTATACCTATATATGTGTTACACAGAAATACAAAATAAACTTTTTTTTTTTCATTTTCAGTTACATGAAGAGTGAAGATATGTAAATACTTCACAAAGACTGATATCCAAATGTGAGCCCTTAGGAGAAATCATTATTACTCACCTTTGAAGTAATGGCATTGACGCCTCTTGTTAAAAAAAGTGGTCAAATGCTGAAACCGCTCCTTAAATCCAGTTCTTCTTTTGGGTGTGGAACTGAGCGAGACAATCGAGACTATCAGATATCCGACATCCTCCTCACTGCAGCCTGAGCTCCTACAGCCTCCTCTTCAGCTCTTCTAAAGCTCAACTAAAGCAACAGGAGCATCTTACAACTTTACACTAGACACACCCTCTAATCTTAATGCCGTCTTTGTGAGGAACTTCCATTCCAAAGATAATGCTGTGCCTACCCCTGAATTTTTGCTTAAGCTTAACTTCAGTTATCACAAAGAAATATTCCCCAACTTTTTAGATCTTTAATAAGTAAAAAAAATAAAATAAAATAAATGCTTTTTAATACATTTTGTGAGGACTACTGTAAGTGTGTAACTAACTACAGATTATCCCACTAACTTGCTCCAAATAACAGTATTTAGATTGAAGCTGCAACCTGTTGCACTCAAGACTTGAAAGATCGAATCCATGGCATGGAAGGGTCAATAAAAAAAGTTATTTCAGTCAGAATTCCAAGTCAGGAACTTGGGTATCATCCACTTTTGGAGTTCTCTGACAAAACCTGATGTTACAGTAATATGGCGGTAGTCAACAAAGAATTTCCTTTAAATTATTTTCTACTTAATGAAGCATGACTTTAGATGAGTAACTTTGGGTTGCAAAATAGTTTAACAACTTAAAGTTGGATTCAGGATGTTATTCCATTAAACAAACAACCATGCAAATATCTTGGATCTCTAAAAATGCAATAATAATATAAATCTCAGTAATATGTTTATCGAGTTAGTCAGAGAATAACCATACAGAAATGGGTTTACTCTATAATTCTGTATATTTGAGCTGAAGCACTGGAACACGTTTAGGTCAGAACAGACCTGAAGTTTTTTAAGCCTGCTATCTTAAGGTTCCAAAGACAATGTTTAAGCCTATGGGCACAAAGAGTTAAATACATGTACATACATACCCTGGGTGGAGTGGATTCAAACAAGTGTTCAAAATGTTTGCTTAATTAATACCTCAGTTGTTTCAAAGCCTTTTTTTTGTTGTACAACTGTTAAGAGATTATCACTAATGCAGGATCTGTAGCCAAACATTGGAATGACCAGCCTCTTCCTTTTTCCCCCCTTTTTAACTTAGCAGCTGAGTTACAGAACATAAGAACTTTTTGATTCGATTCTCCAAATATATAGAACATTCCATCTCTTTATTCAACACACCATATCTACACACCTTGGGCAGTGGGGAATCACATCCTCTTACATGTGAGATTTGTGTAATGTGTGAGCTGCGAAAGAACATGAAGCTATCATAATCAAACTGTGTTATGTCCTTGCAAAATACGTAGTAGTTTAATTTTAATTAGCAATGAGAACGACCAAAATAAGAAGGCACTAACTCCAGAAATCTTATGTATGTCCAATTTAATTATGATATTAAAATAATGAGTAAAAATAAAGTTAGCAGAAGGTGTAGTCAGACATAATTAGACTACGTAATTTGATACAGTTTAATTCAAACCCATATTTAGAAAACAAACTAAAAGGTCTCCTGAGTGAAGTTGCAAACAGGAAAAAATAGACTATTTTACACCTGATGACATCCAACATCCTCAAATTTGGATGCAATACAAATGATCGCTCAACCAAAACTTCTTGCAAAAACCAAACAATTCCGGTATGAGTGTTTGAGAGGGAGAGAGTAAACGTGTTAGCCGTCTTGCTGCTGTATGAAGGGGTTGGGAATGGCCTCCATGCCGTCTTGAGGACAGATGAGGACAACAGCCGTTCCTCGACACACGACCAGGCCAAGCTGCCTGGTGTCCTCCGTCAGTTTATACTGATCATCAGGGTCTACACATACACAAAAAAGCCACACTGAAGACATGTCGGACTCTATATTTCCATCAACCAGCATAGTACATTTGTCATAAGTTTAAAGAGTTCATTTTATTTGAGAAGCAATTTTGTTTTCTGTGGAGTTTTGTAAGCAATAAATGTTTATGAATTTGTTTTTGCTAATAGAGGAATGTTATCCAAGAGCCTGGATGCTGAGGAGTACTTACCACGCATGTACTCAATTGTACCATCTAACACCAGGTTCAGCAGGGGATCAAACCCTTTCAGGACGCCACTTGCTATCCAGTGAATGAAGATTTGTATTAAAAGTTATATATAAAACAGTAAACAAGTGTAAACTCTTGTAAGTGTAAACAAGTGTAAAACGCTTGCCACAATTGTGGTGCCTTGAATTTAACTAAGTCACAAAAAAATATATCATGCCACAAACACTCTTGTGCATATGTGAAATACATGAACTGCTAATAATTTTACTGGTTATTTACAGAAGAAACCAAGATCCTAAAAACAAAAGATAAACATGGATATAATAACTAACATCAGTCACATACCTTCACGTCCACCTTGGAATTTTACTCGGATGGTTTTGTCGATGTACTTTGACAAGTCAAATATACTCTCCTTCTTCTTCTTCTCTTTATCCTGTAACAGCACAGGAGCAGTCATGTCTTATCAGGATTTCAAATCAAAGTAATGTTCCTGTAATCTAAAGGCTAATCAAATCAATAGTGGTACTTCACACTTCTTTACTCTTAAACATAAAGCATGAGGTGCAACTGACATGCTACCGTGTGGTACAAAGTCATCACAAAAAAACAAAAAAAGTAATTTGGCCCCCTTACACGATTAATAACTGCAAACAGACAAATACAAAGCAGACAGGAATCTGCGCTCTGTGTAAATATCAACAGGACCTCTCTCAATTCAAATGGCTTCTACTACATGTGAACAGTAAATACATTTACAGCAACACAAAACCTGACATATCTGTCCCTGATAGACTGCATGAGTCTACAGCCTGGGGCAGAAAGAAATCCAGATTAACCTTTTATGCTCCTTTACGCCATTCTGGGTGCTGGCTGTCAGTGGTGATGTTGAGGTTCAACAGCAGTTCAAAACTAGCCAAACATTTAACAGCAAATACTCTGATGTGGGTGGTGTAGTGGTTAGCACTGTGACCTCACAGCTAAAGGGTTCGGTTTGATTCCTGCCTCGGGTCTGTGTGTGTGGAGTTTGTATGTTCTCCCTGAGCTTGGTGGATTTTCTCCAAAGACATGCGGATAACGTCAAGTCTTTCAAATTGCCCGTAGTGTGTGAATGAGTGTGTTCGTGTTGTGAAGGATTGGCACCCAATCCAGGGTGTACCCATCCTTGTGCCCAAAGTCTCCTGGGATAGGCCCCAGGCCCCCACAGGACCCTGGGTACAGAATATGTGGTATAGGAATCAAAATATAAAAGATAGTTGCAAGCAACAATAAGCAGACACAAGCACCCTGCATCATTGTCACCACAGTGCTCCAGAAAGACAATGGGCACACCGGGCAGATGCATTTAAAGGGGACATACCAATACCATTATGACAATTTTAGAAAGGGAAGAAATTTTATGTTTAGATCTCCAAAAAGCCCCAGATGCTGATGTCACTCAATGTCATGTCACACAAAGTTATTAACCACTTTTCAGCAAAGGTTTGAGGCTGACCCGTTTGAGAAACTAACATTTATACCAGCCGACCATGCACAGGGAAAGCTGCATCTCAATGTTCTTTTTATTATTAATTTCATTAAATTAGATAAAAATCATAAATAAGAAAAAAAAATCTAACTTAAAAATCGTGATTGATTTTTTAAAATAAAGCATTTCCAAATTACATTTTCTTTTTCAAAACTAGTAAGCAACTAAACAACAAACTGCTTCAAATTTCCGGACTGTTCACACACACGGGATTAAATAATAATAATAATAATAATAATAATAAAAAGAATTTAAAAAAAAACATTTACATTACACACAATACACTGTTAGCTCGCATGCTAACCGACCATTCACTTGCTGTCGCTAAAGCTCCGAAACGGCTAACTTAACTTATCAAGTTAATTCCACAAACGTGAGATTGTGCAAATATTTAATCACTGTCTTGCTTATAAACACAAAAAGGTTACAGACTTAATAAACGCGACTTAAACAGAGAGCGAGCATGCTACTCACCGCCATGTTCAAACCGCTTCCTCCAGCGCCTCTGGCTGCTTCACCTTTCACCCCTGACGTTCCGCCAATCACAACCTGGGCTGATTAACCTCATTTTGTTGTGCTTTTTAAAAATTATATTTAATCCTTTGAAAATTAACTATTAATTACTATGCCATTACTGGTACATTTGTGTCTATTTTTGTTTATTCATAAACTAAGCTCGAGTGACGTTTCAAATATACTGCAGTGGTGTTTACTGGTGCACTAGCTGTGTGTGTGTGTTTAGATATTATATAAAGTGAATTATTTTAACATTTTAGAATTTAGTTCACAAAGGTGCATCAGCAGGAAATCACTGTTCTGTTTTTGTTCCATGAATTATATCCAAATATCATGTTTACCTGGTTATCTAATAATATTAATAATATCTAATAAATTAATAAAGCAGAAGCGATTAAATTCATCATAACATTTTATAACATACAAGAATCAAACATTTTTACATGTCACAACTTTCACCCGTATTTCTCCTCACTGCTCTGATTCCATGGGCTGTGCTTTATTACACGCTACCGGAACTCGGATTGGAACACAGTCGTGTTTTTTTTTTTTCTCCTATTGATGGTGTCGTCACTTCCTGTTGGGACTTCCTGCCTGTCTGCCATTAGCGGGAGGCGAAGCGCCAAACTCGAACTCTGCCGTTGACGCAGAAAATCTGTGGCTTAAAGTTGAAGCAGGAATACGGCGCAGATTGATTTTGGTTCTTTATTTTAATTTTCTGATGTAAAACAAAAATGACGGATTTGCTTTTTAACAAGACTTTGCTAGTGCATGTCAAGTGTAAAGACTGCGACGACAGGTAAACACAACGTTTTTTTCTTGTTGCCTTATTGATGCTAATGCTAATGCTAACAGTCGCTAACAACAGACTATAGCACCAGTGCAGCTGCTCGGCGCTCGCGCTCTGTCCGGGTAGAGAAATCAGCACAACCTGGAGATCCAGATTCAAATACTCACTGTTTATGTTTAAGGCCACGTCTTAAAACTATTTTTTCCTGCCATAACTGATTAATAAATCACATATGCAAATGAATCGGTTGAATGTTTGCGTATTAAGCAGTCACTTAATCTATAATAATTAGTTAAAATATTATATTTGTGTAATATTTCACGTTACAGAAATTCTACTTGATATGATTTTTCTCAATAATTAGCAAGATCAGTCATTTATTGTTGACATTTTATTGTAAGAACACACTTTTAGGGCTTGTCAGACCTTCACATAACTGTTTAGTTATTTCAGCATTTAAGTGATTCATATTGCACATAATTGGCATCTAGTGAGTGTATTGGAGAAAGATAACAAGTGTTTACAAAAATAGTTAAACAGGGCATGTCTTTAAGTCAACTTGTATGTATACACACACAATCAGTTAAAAGTTTGGAATCTAATTCCATGGTCTTTCTTGATTTACATATTTTATATATTGGAAAAACAATGCTGAAGCATCAAAAATATCCACTAATCTCCTCTGAACCGTTGATTATGAGATGTGTGTGTGTTACTTTTGCTCCGTAAAACCTTCATACCAACTCTAATCTGAGGTGCTGTTAATGGGTGATTTTTGAGGCTCGTAACTCAAACTTAACTTCTCTGCAACAAGAGGTGATTTTTGGTCTTGCTTCCCTAGGATGGTCTTCAATAGAGGCAGTTTTATCATGATGCTTGATGGGTTTTGCAAATGCACTTGACAATACTTTTTTCAAGAACTATTCCAGAACAGCTGACCTTTGTGTCTTAAAATAACTAGGGCTGTAGCTATCGAATATTTTAGTAATTGAGTATTCTACCAAAAATTTAATCGAGTAATCGGATAAAATGTACTTTTGCTTAATTAAACAGCAATGTAAAATATATAAGAGAAACAAAGATTAATTGGTTTTCTTTTTCGAAAAATCATCTTTTATTTTTTAAATGCATACAGCATTTTATCAAAAATAAACATTGTCATTATTCACAATACAAGGAATAATTGACTTAGTTGAATTAAGTGCATTACAGTGCCATTCATTCTTATTTTAAAGCCTTTTCTCAGATGCAAAAACAAAAAAAAGATATTTCAAAGCGGGAAAAGATGGAAACAGCTGTTTTCAAATTAAACAGCTAACTGTTTGCGTCTCTTTGCAAAATATCAATAAATAAACAAACAAGATTGTTAAATATTGATTGAAATATTTTTATTTATTTTGCTTTATAAAAATTTATATTTCTTATTGGAAGTCTAAATTTTGTGAATTGTTTTTGTTTATAAAACTCAGGCATTTGTGGAGTTGAACTTTTGAATTGTTTCTTGTAGGCGAGCAGTTATCAGAGTCAGTATTGAACTGCAGCTTATTTCAAACCCCATCCACAGGCGGGTAAGTGTTTCTGAATTACCTTGTGTACTGTGAGGATCATATCTATATAAACACTAAAACCCTTGCTATTATGTAGTTTCAGAAAATATTCCTCTTATAGCACAGCAATTTTCAACATAATTTTTTGTTATTTAAGGAACAGCGTATTAAACAACAGCCTTGTCTTCTTTTATTTAAGGATTTGGTTGTAAGGCTGACTGATGACTCTGATCTCTACTTTCTGTATAACCTTGTCATATCCGAGGAGGATTTTCAAAGGTAAAGTGATTAGTCCTCTTAATGTTTTTGCACTGTTTTGGCTTTATCTATATGTCCATCCTTATGAGAATAGTACAACATTGTATTGACTTGGTATGAAGAAAAAATCTTGCAAACCATCTTTTTCCTTTCTTTCCTAATTTAAACAGCTTAAAAGTCCAGCAGGGTCTCCTGATAGACTTCACCGCTTTCCCTCAAAAGTTCATAGACCTGTTAGAACAATGCATCTCGGAGCAGAGCAAAGAAAATCCAAGGTGACTGGACATTAAAACGCTGTGTCAGTTCTGTACCGTGTTAATGTGACCTGCACACGGGAATGCACGACGCAGACCTTCCAACCTTTTATATATTTTTTTGTAGACAATTAACATTTTTCCTTAAAATGCTTAACATTGAGTACGCTACTATGATCTGTCTGTGTGTGTGTGTGTGTGTGTGTGTGTGTGTGTGTGAGAACTGTTCTAGTGCCTACGTCATGAATAACACACTGTAATTTCTACCTTATTCAAAGCATTTGTAATAACTGTATTGTTTTTAATTGAAGGTTCTTGCTGCAGCTTTCTTCTCCATCGTCTGCACTAAACCACGGCTCTGCTAATCTTAACATTGTGGAGACCAACGCGTTCAAGCACCTCACACACCTTTCTCTCAAACTGCTCCCTGGCTCAGATGTGGAAATAAAGAAATATCTGGCTAATTGTTTGTCCACCATCAAGGTACCTGAGATGCTCAAAAGTCTCATCAATCTT
Organism: Clarias pachynema; assembly: GCA_030014365.1. Classification (NCBI taxonomy): domain Eukaryota; kingdom Metazoa; phylum Chordata; class Actinopteri; order Siluriformes; family Clariidae; genus Clarias; species Clarias pachynema. The sequence continues at coordinate 14,909,401 of JAQMYL010000007.1, read as the reverse complement.
AATATCTTCTTTTATTGTGTCCCAAAACTTTATACCGCATGTGGGCAATTATTTATGTGTAATTCTTGAGTAAAAATTTCCCTGTGAATGTTTTGTAGAGAAAACTGAAAATGAAGCTTGTACAGATAATTTTACAAATCTAGCATAATTATGCAGGGCTGTTGAAGGGGTAGTAATGTATTCTACACATTTAAAGTATTTGCGTTAAGCAATGAATTGACTAGCTATGAGTCTAAAGCAAAGTGTCATATGCTGTCATTCTCCTGTTTATATTCTTCAAATGTAATTCCTGTGTTGCCAGTCCCTCCACTGGACCATGTTCTCTTCAGAAATCTATCCTAAATACATAGTAAAGGAACAGAGAGCACTATCTTCAAAGCTGAAGAATGTCATGTCTTTATGTTGACAAGCAAATCAGCAATAAATGTCCAAGCAGTTTAGCAGCACGTCTGTTTTCAAGGGGTCGGCCATGGCGGACCATCCAGCTTAATTTAGTTTTACCAGCCTCAAAAATCAACAGTTAACAGCACCTCAGATTAGAGCCGTTATGAAGACTTTACAAAGCAAAAGTACATCTCAGTATCAACTGTTCAAAGGAGATTATTGCATATTTAGGACGCCTTCAGCATTGTTTTCCAATGTAAAAAGAAATAAAAATCAGGGAAGACCATGGAATTAGAAGCCAAACGTTTAACTGAGAGTGTAAAAAAGGGGGGGGGGGACTTGTGCCGTCCTTTATCATAATCATCATATGGTTTAGTACTTAGTGACATGGTAATCTTTGTATAAAAAGAAACAGGAAAAATTTGGCATGAAACGCTACATTGGCGTTTGATATGATACTAGATGCAGTGAATTTTTCTATAATTGTGTTCCATAATCCTGGTGTCTGTCTTTCCAATGTTGGGCTATGCTACTGTAAACTTTGAGGAAATTAAAGGTTAATGATTAAGTGTTGTTCTCAGGAGGAAAAGGAACAACTCCAACAAAAACTAAAGAAGACAGAAGAGGATCTGACTAGACAGCTAAACTATGCACAGCAGGTACAGTTTGTGATGTAGCTAGAAAAACTAAAAAAAACAAAAAACAATTGAGGTTCAACTTTCTAATCAATGCTGTGGTTTTGGTGTAGACGTTGTCTGAGAAGAGCCGGGAGCTGGACAAACTACGCTCTGAATGGACTTCACAAACAACAGTTTTGTCCAGCAGACATACGCAAGACCTCACTACAGAGCGTGAAAAAGCTCTAGAGGTAAGTGATAAACCAAAGCCTTAAGGTCACGATGAGTATGAGCCGCTGTTGTCCTATTAACAGTATTAATAATATTGGAATTTTTTTTACAGAATCTGGGTCGTAATAAGACATTTACAAACACAAAATCTTTGTACAAAAGTTTCTTAGCACATATAACAAAAACCAAAATGAAACAAAATGTTCATTTATTTAACTTTTTTCTTAGAAAGATATTTTTGAAAACAACTTTTGCATAAAACGTTGACCTTGTTGGGTCAGCAATGCCATGTTCTTTTGTGTTTGACATTGTGTATTGTAGCAGTGCAACTTGCTCACAGCAGTAATGAATTAAACAAGAAGATTTTAATGCAGTCATGTTCCTGTGCTGAGGAAACAACGATGCTGTTGTGTTACTTAGTCACAAAATGAATAAGAATTGATTAGTGAACGACTAGAGTAGTGAACTGGACTGGGTGGAAAAATTGATGACAATAGATAGAAATGTGTTTTTGTAAACAGTGCATAATTAATGTTACAGAAGAACCATGCAACCATGGGGGGGCGCAATCCAGTGTCTTCTTGTGCCAGTCCCAAGTCTGGATAAATGCAGAGGGTTGTGTCA
>JAQMYL010000007.1:14894750-14905663 GCA_030014365.1 Clarias pachynema | reverse complement strand
TTCCGGGTCCTAGAGCCGGTCGCGGAGCGAGTGCGCATGACAGCAACCAAACTAGCTTCGCGACCTCTGTTTTCTTCTGACAAAGAATAAAAAAATATCGAACGTTCTATCGAACACAATTTTTATTGATATCGATCACGTGTCTATCGCGAAACATATCGTTATCGTTTTATCGCCCAGGCCTACGTGTTAGTTTTAGATAGATAGATTGATTTTGTTGATCCCAAAGAAATTCCAAACATCCTGTAGCGATGTGGATGGTAACAAACTCTATAGTGTGTATAACTATCTGTTTTCATGTATTCTCAGTAGACATGATATACATGTGAGAGTGAGCTCATGTGAGTACTGAGCAAAAGGACTTTATTGTTGAGTTAGAACAAAATCATTCCTGTGTTTCAAACATCAGTATTCCACCTCAGAATTAAAAGGTAGAAAGAAAAATACTTGATACTAAATACTTTAAAAGTGTAAGCTGCTGGATGTTGCAGGTGCAACAGGTCCTCAGAAGAACTGTTGGTGACTCAGTAAAACATAATAGCTAATTTCCTCTTTTTCTCTCTCTCTTTCTCTCTATTCATATTTTGAATGAATATAATATGAAGTAAACTGCAGTGAAATACTGAAGAGCACCAGGATGTGTGTAGCAGAAGAGCCTTCAGCCTAGATCTCTAATCCAGCATGCCCATGTAGACTGAAGCCTTCCACTAAACACACTCATCTGTTTGTCGAAAGCTCTGTGCAGTTGGTGGTTGGAGTTGGCCGAGATGGTCATCTTTAATGTACTCCTCTCTAGTACTGACTCAGCAGAGTCCAGCTCCAAACCAATCACTGAACTGCACTCATATTACAGTTTACCTTCTGAGTGGCTGATTTTTAAAGGAAAAGTTTGAAGTCCTTTATGTTGTCAAATAAGCTCATGTGCTCAGATTAGCCCATTAGCCAAATCTGGTTTATGTCATTTTATCTTGGGATTCTTAAGCAATGTATGAAGAACAGGCATGGGTAACTCTTATCTGACTGTTCGGCTTGAAATCTTACAATACTGACCTGAGGTTATGGCTGTGTCCATCAGGCAAATGGCATCATTAAAAAGCTTCAGGGTGATCTGAAGGCTCTGGTGGGGAAGATTAAGGTGAAGAACACAGTAACTGTGTCTCAGGAGAAAGTGCTGCAGGAGACGACTGAAAGACTGCAGAGGGAGCAAAGGGAGCTGCAGGAGACGCAGCACAGACTGAGGCTCAAAGAGGACGAGGTGAACAATTTTCTGTCAATAATCTAAATTTGTTCTCTAAAGAAGATGGAGAAGACTTCCTGTCTTTATTAGATTTTCTGCTTTTTGAAACGGTGAACGGAGAACATTTCCTCATGAATTTAAAGTCTATACATTTAATGTTTTTATACTAAACTGAATGTATTTTATCTCAGAATTTAAGCATATATATTTGTGCAGTAATTCAGTCATTCAGAAACTAGAAACTTTGATGTAAGGGACAAGTCATGGAAATTCCTGAGTGATTCCTGAGTCTCAGTGTAGTCTTGTACTATACCTACATTTTACTTTAATGAAAATGATGCCCTTACTTTGTATTCTAGGGGACACACTATTTGAAAAAGACCGTTTCATTAGTGTGGGTGATTTTTTCCAACTACAAAACTGACTGCTTTATGTCTCTCTGGTCTTTTAGGTATCGAAGTTAAAGGAGCAATTGGAGGCCGCAGTTAAAAAACTGGATGAGAGCCAAGAAGTGCTGAAAACTAACGAAAATGGTATGTTTTTATATTTGTGATAATTTTGCACTTTGCTTTTATCATGATTGTGGAACCTAACAAATTATTTTTAAAAATCAGTTAATCATGTTTTTTTTTTCTTGTAAATAAATTGATAAACTAATTTAAATCATTATTTTCATTATTTCAGCAAGCATCAAAATATTATTTTTATTATTATTAATAATAATAATAATAATGGTATTAGTATAACATTTTTATCAACCCACAAATCAACACAAGGTTTTTGTATAAATATTTTGTTCCCCTGGTTTTGTATACATTTTGCAGCTATACATCAGTACAACAGTGGACCAATCTGCTAAATCACTCTGACAGGATTTTTAATTCCTGTAACTTAGAATAAAATAAGTTCAATATGTTTATAAATTATGCACTCAGAAGTTAAATTCAACTCGTTTCATTGTTGCAAAAAGTTTTTACAATGTTATTGACTTCAAATTCCAACTTTGTTCCCACACAGAAAATAATGCAGCTTTTGCAAACACTATAAGCAGAATAAATTTTTCAGTTGGAGATTATTGGCGTTTATTTTGTATTTAACAGACTGAAATTAAATATGCTTGAAATGCAGTAATGCTAATCATCTGATTCAAATAGATGGGTTTGAAGCAGTGTGTGTATAATAGCGTGCATGCCCCATCTAACTGTGTATATTCTTTTCTTTCTTTCTTTCTTTCTTTACCTGTAGTGATAACATGGCTGAACAAACAACTGAATGAAAACCAGCTGTCCAGGAAGAATGACACTGTTGGTGTGTTTGAGACACCACAGCCTGGTGCTGGACTGAGACTTGGACCTGCTTCTCACAACATGGTAACACACAAACACGCACTCTTTCACTCTCTCTGGTTTCTGTTCATCTCTTTAATCAGTCTGTTATGAATGTGAAGACTGTGTTTAGCCAGTGGGACTTCATTAGATGTGTGTGTGCGCTACCTCATATATTCTTTCCTTCTTTCTCTAGCTTGATAGTAAAACTGTCTCCTCCTTGGGCCAGCCGTATCCTGTAACCTCCACATTAAACTCCAAGCACTCGTTCCCTCTGTCATGTGTGAGCGCTGGGCCGCGTTCTGTTCTCACTTTACACAATCCAAACCCAGGACCAAAGGCAGGCTCTTTTTTTTTTTTTTTTTTTTTTTTAAATCTTTTTTTGTTTGTTTGTTTTCACAACTATTCTGTGTCTTTCACTTCTTAGTTTGCATGCACGAGACACTATGTGATAAATAATAATATAAGGAACAAAACATTGTGTCATGGTGTTATTAATGAAATGATCAGTCACAGGGTAATATGCAGCTTATAAAGATTTTCCTATCATATTTGGTGTTTTTTTTTTATCCCTTAAATCAGTCATTTATAACTGATTGATTACAATTTTGAAGTAGGTAAATAATGAAGAGAGTGAAAAAGTAGAGGCTGATGAGCGAATGACTGTTTATACCTCTATATTATACATAATATATATTACAAATATATATATACAGACATTCCTTCACTCCCTCTTTTTCCTTCCTTCATAGGTTAATGTGACTAAAATACAGCTTGTCATAATGTGGGGAAACCACAAAGTTCTAACTCCACTCCTTGTTAATGAATACATATGTTGTTTTGAAGCCTCTACCTTGTGAAATTCCTGTGAATGAACTGTTACTATAAAAACAATACTATATATTAATATAAACCCATTATTTGCATCTGCAGTACTTTTGTCAGAGCTACTATTCTAGAAAATTCATGAACCCCTTCATGAACTAGCTCTGTGGTGTAAACTAATGTCTTTGTGTTTTGGTATTCACTGACAGGTCCAGTTTAACCCTATGAGTGCCAAAGCCAGCCTGTCTCCATTGGAAGGAAATGGAAACCCATTAGCACCACAGTCATCCTCCAATAAGGAGAAGTGAGTAATGTAATGTTTTCCACATATTCACTGCCCACAGAAAGCCCCTGGTTTTTCTCTCATTACTTAGCAAGGTTTCCAGAATTCGATAAGTGCAAACCTGCACTTGAGCATTTTATATAAATTGTTTGTGCATCTCATTATAGTGGATAATAAATAAAAAAAATACCTTTAACTATACCATTATAGTTATGGTATAGTCTCTATACCATTCTCATTGGCTTGCTGATTACTGTTTCAGAAAAAAAAAATCTTTGTGGCATGATTATAAACAGAGTTGATGTGATTGACTGAAAATATGCCTATAAACGACATAAGAGTTTAATGTGATCCAGATTACAGGGTTGTTTTTCATGAACCTATAGTAAGACACAGTAGCAACAAGGGATGGCACCAGTCTGAGTGAATGAATGAATGAATTCATCAAGTGATTCTGTTACTGTTTTAAACTTGGTGCAGAGGGATGCTGATCTCAACACAACATGACCTTTATCCTGTATCAATTCATGTGCTGCTTACAGTGATGCTTCAAAATAAGTTCTCTGTCCTGTCAAATACATTTTTGGGTTTGTGCTAATGAAAATCTAATGTGCACAAATATATGCTCCATTAATACTTATTTACTTTTGTGTTTTACATTTGTGACTGCCCATACATTGATGCTGCATTTCATTGAACGACAGCGGGGAGCCACTTGGGTTAGACTCAAAATACTTCGAGAGACGAGAGGAGAGCATCCCTTTGCGTGGCCTGATACCCAGCATGCACCTGAACAAAGGTGAAGAAAATATTAGACAAAAACTTAACACACTCTTAAAGTGAATAAACAAACTATAAACTTTTAATCTGCTCCGTATTTGTTTACAGAAATCCCTAAACCCTCCTCGAACATAACCGGTATAAAACCTGCAGCTCCGTCAGCATATTTCCCTGGATGATATCCATCTTTATTTTTTTTTTCTTTCTCTCCAGTGTCAGGAGCAGAAACCCTCAGGAGGTTCTACATATCTGTGCTATGTGCTAAGTGTATTATGCCTCTAAAAATATTTATTAAACACTATTATTTAAGCATTGATGTACTTGTTTGCAGCTGGGTGGTTGTGTACACAGGATTTTTAAATATTATTTGAATGAAAAACTTTTACAGGTGCTGAATTTTTTTTTCATGGTGCTAAAATTGTGAGTACATAAACATTTGACTTGCTTTGATCGAATGTAGGTGTGACTGTTCAGATCACATTGAAAATGAAGTGTTGGTATAATGCATGTGCTGATAATCATCTTTAGTTCTGTTGCTGACACTTCAGATTTACACAGATCTAGACACGCCGTCTAAAAACATTTTAACTGTTCTTTTAAGCAACAAACCTTTTAAATATTTCATGTCATATTCAGTTCAGTGGTATTGAGTGGAGTATATGTAACCAAACAAAATGCATTGTGAAAGGTTACTGTCTATGCTGATGGGTCATGAGTTTTACATTAGCATGAGTGTGCTGTTGTGATTGTATATAAGTTGTATATAAAACCTGAATGAGAATCTTCATTGATTTGTGTGTGTAAATAAACTATGACTATGATGTCCTGTTCTTAGATCCTTGATTTAATAAATGATATTTTTTAAAACCATTTTTAACATCTGTCTAAGGAATCCGTTTTTCAGACTAAGCATTTAAAGCAAGATGTGATTTAATACATTGATTTAGAACTGTAATGGGAAAACAGGCCACACATCTTAAACTGACATCATACCTTCTTCACTGAGCTAAAAACAAAACTGGCAAAGATCACGCGTCCTTTAATACGAGCCAGACGCTGTGCCTCCTTCACTGGGGACTGACTAAAAAGGGGCTGTGAAACCTTCACTATCACAGACCCTCACTGCCAGCAGCTGCACAGCCAGTATCCTTTACTGGGACTGACACTCAAGGTGTGTCCCAATCGGCCTGAAGTACCCTGTGAAGTATACTTTGCAGGATGTTCAGCCATGTTAAGTGTGATTCCAAACCGCAGCGAGCAAAAGTGTTCAGTTTAAAGGGAACTGAGACTGGTGTAGGGAACAAGTGAACATCAGGTGTTCACTGTATTGGAAAAGGGATTGAAAAATGTCCCATAAGTCATTGCGTCTCCCTGGAGCATGAAAAAAAATGGAGCTCAAAAAAGGATATTTATATATGTAATATAATTATTGTCGAGGATGACATCATATTAAAAGGACACAATCTCTGTACATCTTTAATCAATTTTTATTATTAATCAGTAATTTATTTACAAGGTATACAAGTTTCAATAGTATGTTTAATGATGGTACCAGTTCTTTTAATAAATATTCAATATTTAATGTCCGTAGTGTGACATTTGCACAGCAGCAGTTAACTGGTAACTATGGGTACCATGGTAACACACAGAGGAAGCGACGTCTGTGCTGGTGACTTCGCAGGGTGTTCTGAAGTACACTTCGGAATGGAATGCAGCCTCTGATCCCACCTTTTACACAGGGACTGACCTGCCTCCTACATTCTTCACTATGACACACACTGACAACCAGAAACCACGTGGAACTTATACACATCTACTTCCTTCCCTTAGGGGCAAAAACAAACAGGGATATAAAAAGAAAACATTAGCAAACTCAGCTTTGACTGTAAAAAATACTTTTATTGAAATGTTTTACGATACGTCATATTTACAGGTTTAGCCAATTACAGTTTTACTGTATGTTATAAAGAATAACAAAAGGCAGCCAAACATGATGAGAGAACATAGAAAAGCATGCGGAAATTATAAATAACCAGAAAATGACTAATTCACACTTGCCATCATTCAGTAAAAACTTATTTGGTCAAAATGTTCTGTCTAAAAAAAAACAAAAAAAACCTGAAAAATATACAAGGCCACTGAAATTCCTCTCCTCACTGACCTCCTTAATGTGAACACTTACTACATACAGATTCTGGTTCTGCTCACAACCTTCCCAAAGCCCTGCATGTTAGTGTTCACTACTTTGATACGCTGAACTGTTACAATTGATTGAACTCACTCGATGGTATTAGAGAAAAAGAAACAAAAAACATGCACTGTGTAGGAGAAAAAAAAAATCAAATAAATGAGCGAAGGCACCAATAACTCTGAAGTGGTATGAATAATGCACAATGCACAGACCTCGGGTGGATAAAAGATCTAAACAACAAAAGTAAAGATGTGCGAGCTTCTCTTTCACACTGAAGCCAAGCTGTAAAAGCTGTGTAGGAAATTGTAAAGGTGTCAAAACAGCTGATCTGTTTATACTTCATATTAAAGGTACAGATTTGGCACAAAAAAAAAGAAACACAGCACACCTCTTACACCTAATGGAACTTATCAGACATGATGTGTTTGTCTCTGGAGTTTAATAGAATAATGTAGCCATCATTTAGTGGAATTTAACATTATCCAAAAGCTGTGGTGTAAATATTCCCCTTTAACTCCAACTGGAATGAACGATGGAAAGATTTGGCCACAAAAAAATATGAAATCTGACTATAACAAAGTGACAAAGAACTTAATAAATAATAAATTTAAAGAATACAAATGTGTAAGCTTAAACAAATGTCTGGGTAGCCGAACACTGCTGTGAGGCTATGAGCCAGGCAACTTTCCCCTTTTCCATGACCTTTCACCCCAGCACTGTTTGGCACTTTCCCCTAGTAGATGAACTGAATTACAGTATTTCAAAGTAATTCAAAATATAAAACTATATTTAGGTAGAGAATTCCTTTACATCTTGGACTGATCACCTACATTATCTTGTAATTTATTCAGCTCTGACTCCCTGTTCTGCAGCTGAAGTGATTTCTACACAGATTTCCATTAAGGTTTGTTTAATTTTTCCATGAAACAAACTTTGTGAAAGGGTATCATTAGGATGTTTTCAGCTCTATTTTCATTTCATAGAGCATAGTTTGTGCTAGTTGGTTCATTTAATTGCGTGCAAACCAAAGGATAAACTACACTCCAATCCCAAGTCAATAAACAGAGCAATAGGGGTGCAATGGCACAGAGGGAAACACTGGGCATAATGTTAGTTTTTCATTGACCTATTCCATTAATGAGAAGCAGGATGGGTTCACATGCTGCGTTCAGAAACGCTCCTGACCAAGCTTCATGTCCCTGAGTGAGCCCTGTCCAAAATGGAAATGCAGCTTTAAGGGGGAAAAAAAAAAAGACAAAAAAGATCAGCCAAAGGTAAAGAACTATAAAATGAATAAATACAAGCCACTGCAACTGTGCCACTGAACAGAACCATCATTAAATATATGTTCTTCTATTTACATTTTTTTTTTTTTTTTTTTTTTTAAAAGCTCTGGGTTTGACATAGATTAGCATTTGTAATGTCTCTGGTTCAGGATTTTCTTTCACACGTTGGTGTCCTGCAGCAGAGGCTCCTTGGCTTCTGGAGGCTGAGCGCTGTGCTGGTGCCCGTGAGCCGAGGCGTGTTTCTTCCAGCTGCCCGCACGGCTACCCAGCGGTGTGTGTTCAGGGATGAACAAAGCCACGAGAAGCGCCAGCAGCACTGAGCACGCTCCAAAAAGAAATGGAGGGCCTGGAATTATAGCACTCTGGATAGACAAAAAAAAAAAAAAAAACGGCATCATACAAAATTATCAAAGGTGTAGGTTTAAAGATGCTCCAGACTTTAAATAAAGATATAACTGTATAATAATAAAAATGTGCTTCATCTTATGTTATATATGTGATGTAATTGCTGATTCGTTGTTTGTTTACTTTAATCCAGGCACAATTGAACACAGATCAGTTTTAGATATGAGGTGATTGAAGTGACTGACCTGTTGATGGAGCTGATTGTGACGCTCAGTATCATCCCCCCCATCGGGAACCTCGTCCAGCTCCACGTGAAAGATGTAGAAGATGAAGCCGTAGAGAGCTGGGCCGAGTCCGTTACACAGACCACGGATCCCTGTTATCATTCCCTGACCCACACCTGTATGTGGATATACACACGCACGCACATTGTGATTGGCCAGATGCTGTTGATTAAATTTCTTTAACAGTAGGGCTAAGAGTAGTGCAGCTACAAATAACAGGCTTATATAAATGACCTCCCGAATCGGTTGTAAAGATGAATGGTTTCAGACAATCTTCACATCGCAAAACAAGAAAACCTTCATTTAAAAAAGGAAAAAGAAAAGACAGTTTTATTCTGATCTCCGCATCTCAGAGCAAGAGTCTCACCTTGCTGGTCTGGGTCTGCCGTGCGAGACACTAGTGCACTAACGGCAGGGAAGGTGATGCTGGACATGGCCGCTACGGCACCCGCAGCCCACATCATCCTAAACAAAGGACATCATCGTCACACATCTCAAAATGACTTCTGTAAAGTTGCATGACCATAAGCCCCCGCCCTCACACTCACCACGGCTCTGAACCAAACCCATACCACGCCAGCTGGAGAATCTGGAAGCCCAAACCCAGCAGGATCGTGTTCTTGTTCCCGATGGAACGCATCAGTAAACTTAACACTACAGTCTAATGGGGGAAAACCACAAACCATATACAGTCTTAATAAACATGAACCTTTTTATACTTTATGCATACATAAGCATAAAAATGATATAATTAAAACACAAACCTGTGCAACAATTGAAAGTAATCCTAGTACAGCTATGAAAGCAGCAACACTTTCTGGTGAAAAGCCCATTATCTACACAAAAAAAATTAAATAAAAAATAAAAATAAAAAAATTCTTTATTCAAACACCAATGATTAGAAGAGAATACAAAACTTCAAACAGCATTAGTGTGATTACATCATCTAACTCTTATGAATTGTAAAAATTTGCATTTTTTTTGGAAATAAAACAGTAAACCTAAGAAAAACACATTTAGTTTTTAACTGCAATAAAAAGTGCCTAATGAGAGAGCAAGGAATGCTGGACAGGAAATATTGTTTCTGTACAGAATCAGCCATGTTAAATAAATAAAGTTGATATATATATATATATATATATATTTTAATATTTATATATTTTTTTTCCCGATTTTCTCCCTAATTTAGTCGTGGCCAATTCCTCCCCGTCACTAGGGGGCTCCCACATTAAGGCTACCACTACCATTCAGCCGGGAGGGCCGAAGACTATCACGTGTTTCCTCCGAACCGCGTGACGCCAGCCGACCGCATCTTTTCGAACTGCTTGCTCACGCACTGTTAGGGGCGGAGTAACACACTCGGAGGAAAGCGCTAGCCGCTCCTTCCACTTGCGCGAGCTTACAGACGCCCCTGATTGGCTGTAGAGCCGTGATTAATGTGGGAGCACGAGTACCTCTCATCACTCCCCTCTGAGAGAGCTCGGCCAATCAGTGATTCGAACCAGCGATCTCCAGATGATCGGGCGAGCACTTTACCACTGCGCCAGTCTTCCACGCTTCTCTGACATTTAACTTAATTCTGCACATTTGGGTTTCACTGACGCGGACATCCGTGTGTAGTTGTTTTTGAAAATCATATACATGTGCAAAAGAGGAATATGAATGTTGTTGGTCTTTTGGCTGTTCCCGTCGAGGGGTCGCCACAGCAGACCATCTGATTCGCACAACAACTTTGGCAGAGGTTTTATCCTTATTTTATTTATGTATAGCACAACATTCGGGATGGCTTTCCTGAAGCAACCCTTATTTTATCCTGGGGTTTGGGCATTTGGTGGGAATTGAACCCGGGCCTTCCGCGTGGCAGGCGAGAAACCTACCTCTTTCAAGGAAGTTTCATACATTGGAGGACCTGAAACCAGTCTTAGAGAAATCTCTGTCAGGCTAGACAGAATATAACGAAACTTTGGCAGTTTTTAGATATTTGCCTGAATTAAAACTTGCACCCCAAATAGAATCAAAATGTTGAGTAGAAGTAAAGTTATAAGCAGTTATGCGGTTTCTTTTTTGACGATTATTGCATTTCTTCTCTCAAGGTGGGCGTGGCTATATGCGTCACATCAACAGAGCCAATCAACAAGTTTACCATATACAGAGTATCTGTAAGACACAGAAATGCAACTACAAGTCGTCAAAATCCTCACAAAACACAAACAAAGCAAGTAGAATATGAAAACTAAACCTTCAAAGATGAATGGACAGATCAATGCATGTCTATTCGTCCTGTGCGAAGTTTAAAACCAGTTTGTCTCATCTGTTCCTGAAATTATAACAAGCGCAACCGATGATAACAAGAGCCA
>JAQMYL010000007.1:14874935-14886042 GCA_030014365.1 Clarias pachynema | reverse complement strand
TCGAACACATTTTTTATTGATATCGATCACGTGTCTATCGCGAAACATATCGTTATCGTTTTATCGCCCAGGCCTACATACATACATACATACATACATACATACACACTGTATATCAGTACCATTAGGTACAGGACATTCAGGTTTGGTGCACATACAGTAGATGTCTTTCTATTTCAGTAATATTAAGCAATCTATGAACGCACCACAAAATGATGGATGTACCAACAAAAAAGGGAAATGATGTGTATATATATATATATTCTAGGAGAAGAAACCAAAATTGCGAAACTTATAAATAAGTATGCTCATCTTTGAAACAACCTATCTGCTGACATGCCCTTGTGAAACATTCACCAGACCAGCAGCAGGGTTTAAACAGGGCCTAGTTTCCCACCATTCAGTTACTGATGAAGTCCATCTGGTTAGTTGCAAAAAGTCTTTATGACTGAATAACAAGGTTGACATCACACAGAATTACTTACATGTTTCCAAACTGTGAAAATCCATCTTTGGAAACCATTAAAACCAATTAAGCAACACTGAAATAAATTCTGCTTTTGCAAACCAGTCAAATGTTGCCCAAGCAAAGCAATCATTATCCCGTACTCATTAATTTGGGGAGAGAAAGAAAGAGAGAGAAAACCTGGGGAGATAATGCCTGTTTATAGCTGCTATAACAAATGATAAGAGGCACTAATGCATCACTGCCTTCTACAGTACAGTATAAAAGGAACGAACACATCAAGCTGTGTAGTTACAAAAAAAAAACAAACTTTTGGGTAAAATCCACTTTATCACATTAAAATTTTTCTCAGTAATATACACATCCACACACAGTAGGACGTGCTGAGAAATGCTTACATGACTTCCAGTAAAATAAAAATAAAATCTAAAGTAGTTCATTCCAATTCACACTAAAACTGAAATTTGCAAACGGAAAAACAAGAATACAATGTTCAAATACAAATAAGAATAAAAGAAATAAATACAGGAAGTCAATCAAATAAACATGTGCACTTAATGTCTGGGTTTGTTTTTGGATTTTTTTGGTTTAAAGGATTTAATTATATAATCATATAATTATATATAATTATAATAAACAATACAATATTAAAATAGCTGATGAGTTTCGGTGATCATGCTAGTGTCAAAAAAAACAAACATATTCAGGTGATGTTTAATAGCACAAAATCCCTAATGTCATGTACAGGTTTGCCAGTGCTTGTACAAAGACATCTGGTTATATTTATTTTTGCTTATTAAAAAGGGTATTATGACTATATTTTATATCACAGAGGACGTGTTTAGATCAAACGTGGATCAAACCTGGCATTGACATTTTTTTTTTTCAAAAACACTCACTGGCCTCTTAAAAAACACACACACCTGAACACCTGTTCATTCATGCAATTATTCAATCAGCCAATCATGTGGCAGATACACAATGACTAACATCATGAAGATAAAGGTAAAGTGCTTCAGGTTATGTTCCCATCAAATATAATTAAGGTAAATGGATTAAGGTAAGTAGGTACAGGTGAGAAGCTGCTTTACAAAACAGAGGAAGTTACCATGACTGACTTCTCAGGCTGATGATATGGACGTGCAACTGATATTAAAGATGATTTAACAATAAAATGAACGAGTATAAGTTAAAGTCGAGACTCCGTCTCTCCGTGTGAGAGATCGTTCTCACTGTGTTTCTGTGTTATTCGGTGAACTCACCGTTCCGCCATCCTTGATGATTATTTTCTTGGCCAGCAGCAGACTGCGATTCACCCGCTTCTTCTTTTTGCTCTGTGTCATGATATAACCATCCTAGTTGATTTCAGTGTTTTTAGCGAGTCTCGACTGGGAATACATGAAACAAATGATGGTCGTATAAAAAAGTACGAGGAGCATTTTATCCTTTCTTACGGGTTTACACTTCGTGTCTTCCATTCAGTTACACACACCGCCGCCATCTTGGCAAAAAAAATGAACACACGAGCGGTATGCCGTGACGTCATCACGTCACATCACACGATATGGGGGCAGGTACGTGATGACGAGGCAATCATTCGATTTAGAGGGGTGTGTCCGAATGTATGTTTTTCGGCTTCGTTAAGGTTTAAATGCCGTACAATTTTAAGACGGAGCCAAATTAAGCAGAGAACGCACATACATACTCTGGTCTTTTTTGTACATATAAGAAAAAAATTACCTCGTGTACAGATTTTTTCCTCATTTCTTAGTGTGTGTTTTTCTGAAAGTAAATGTGTTTTTATTCCATGTTTCCCATTTTAAAGGAAATGTCTCTGAAAGACATTAAACGTTTACACATCTAAATCTAGATATTCCTGTGAGCAGTTGCCACTGGCACATTTTTTTTACTTGCTTAAGCAAAAAGTCATAAAAACATTTAATGTTATTCCAATTTGCCAATTCCAATTTTCTGTTATAAAAGTACAGTAATAAAGTTATGGTTATTTAATGATTGTAAAATTTTCTTTGCTAACCATAAGAGAAACAATAGAAATTGTGTGACCCAAAACCAAAGTGGTCTCACTTATAATGCATAATATTCTCATTTCTTGAGAAAGGCTAAAAAGTATGAGGTCAATGGAAAGCATGTAATATTAGCACATTTTTTATTTATAATTGATATAAACTGAGTATTATTTACAGGACCAATAGAAAAAAGTAGCAACCTTTTATTCCTCTTAACTTTATATGTCTGAACACCCAAAAAAAAAAAAAAAAAAATCATGGGAGACCAAACACAGACACAAACAAGTAAAATTAAACTGCAACTGTAAAAATGTATGTGCTAATCCTTATTATCTCATTAAATATGGCAGAGATGAACCACATGGAACACATAGAATCTTTTTAAACAGTTCTTATTCATTAACAAGCTCACCAAGTAAAGCTAAACATACAGACAAAACTTTCATCACTAAAGTTTCTACTTGTGATCATAAAAAAATCATTTAAAAAAATGCAATGAAAGAAGATGCAAAGTATGACGTCATTATCTGTATACTGATCTGTAACATAATGGATGCCATCCGCTGGCAAACACCAAGAAGACAAGGCACACAAAAAGTACAATGCTCACATTGCATTAGGTCATGGTCACATCCCTACCTATGAAAAAATCTTTACAAATTTCCAAGCTCAAAATAACAATGATATATCATAAAAGTATAGAAATAAAAGCATTTCAACATTTTTTAAACCCACCTATTTATCTAATTTTCCAGATTTTTGTCACTTTGGGCTGTGGAGCAGAAACGTATCCTGGGAACGCTGGGTGTGGTCCATGAATACACTGTGGTTGTAACATCTTGCACTTACATATTTATTTAAACTAATCACTATTACCACTTTATTACAGACATATTTTTCGGCTGTTATTTGCATTGGTGGAGTTTGACACTTGCACCATTTTAACTGATGTCTGTACACAATCTAGCTTACTCCATACAGTAACAGAAACCAATAGTAATAAGCTGCCATAAAGACAACAACACAGTTTCTGACCATTTAGTGCTGCATCACACATAGACTTACTCAGGGGTTTACCTTTCACATGAGTCCAAGTCTGTTTAAAGTAAAATCAAATATCATTCATACAGGGTCATGGGGGCCTGAAGCCTATCCCAGGAGACTTAGTCCATAAGCGGGGTACACCCTGGACAGAGACACACACATCAGGATCAATTTGAAGTCTTTGGCCTGTGGGAGGAAACCGGAGTATCTGCAGGAAACCCACTAAGCACGGGGAGAACCATGATCCTGGAGGTGCAAGGCCACAGTGCTAACCATTAAGTGGCACATAAACTAATTTTGTGTTAGAACTTCATTAAAAAAATGGCTAAATATGCAGTCACTCATATCCAACTTATTCAATAATTAATATACAGTATATATATATACAGTATTTAATATCCAGTGTCCTCCTTTTTGCATGTTGTAGTTTTTAAATAGAAAAACATTATTTATTGCTTAATGTCTTGTTTGACTGCAATACAATTTCAAGCTCTAGCTTATAATTTGTGACATATACTAGTCATTTCTTTAAAAAAAAATACCACTCCAAACTGCATTTTGATGCCCTAAAAGGCTGATAAACAGAAGTCAACTTCTTATAAAGAGTAAAGATGTTAAAACCAAGAGGACACAAAGCAGATTAATGGACATCCCAGTCATGGAAGCTGCAGGAACGCAGACCAGAGACCCACTTCAGCCTTGTTGGATGAGGAGCAGTACAGAGAGCGCCACTAGCGGCCAAAAGTGGTACTACGACACAGAAAACTATGACTATCACTGTTACAGCAGCATCAACGAAGCCTCGAGAAAGATAAAAAGGACGCCTCATTAAGGACGTTAATGTTTTTTTTTGTTTTTTTAGCGCATTAAGCAATCAACATATATTAGAAGGGTTAATTTCCACAGCCGTTATATTTGTACTGTACACGGAATGTTTTCATTTAACTTATTTTAGACTTAATATAGTGACATATTTGAGCCACTAGGGGGCCCCCCTGTCACCACCCCAAACTTTACCTATAGTTATTTGCCTTTGTATGTTATTTCAAATTAAAATACACAAAAATAACTACTACACAAAACAGACAAGTGAATAGAAAAAAGATAAATGAAATGTCTTCTAGTTGGTAACTTTATAATCCACAGCGGTGTCCTGGAAGTACAGATTAACGTACTGCAGGATGTGGTCGACAGCACTGAGCAGTAAGATATCTATGTTGTCATCGAGCTCCAGCTGGGAGGAGTAGTTCCTCACAGGCACGATGTATGACGTGGCCATTCCAAGAAGCTCTCCGGCTTTCACAATCTGCAAATTACAACAAAAGCAGAAACGATGAAACATACACGATGTAAAATCTGTAAAATCAAAAACGCATACACTTGTTATGATTATGAACAGACCAGCTGCTGAACATCAAGGCTCCTGTACACCTGGCTGACGTCACGAGACGTGACTGTGCACGCTTCATCCACGTGAGTCAACAGCGCCACCTGGTGCACACCTGCAATAAAGACAACGTTATTGTTTGTACATGCTCTTCTTCTTTCGGCTGCTCCCGTTAAGGGTCGCCACAGTGGACCATTTGTGTCCATCTAACTCTGTCTACCACATATTCCTTTGTCACCCCAACCTCCTGCATGTCCTCCCTCACCACATTCATAAACCCCCTCTTGGGCCTTCCTCTTCCCCTCCTGCCTGGCAGCTCCATCTCTAACCATTCACCTCCTGATATACCCCCCATCCCTCCTCTGCACATGTCCAAACCATCCTAATCTGGCACTGTCCCTCTAACATACGAATTCCTATGTTGTAATAGAAGCTATAAACAGTTGTTCCCTCAGATCTTTACTCTCTCTACAAGTTAAGACAAGTGACCTTGTCATGTTAATTTGAAAATTAAGTGCGAACGTGTTGTACTGTTGTTCTTATTATATAATATAGTAATGTCATAACATATGTAGTAATATAGCTGTTTATAGAAAATTAATCAACAATAATACATTTTAAAAAATCACTAATTCAGCATTGCCGTGGTATAAAGCGGGAATATCATGAATAAATCTACCAAAGAATCGTTTTTTTATTCTAACACCACAACTAACAAAAAAAATATTTTTTTTAAACAAATTTTTTTTTAATGCTTTCGAATGTTTGCTGATGTACGAGATGACAGCCTCACCCAGGCTGCTGATGTGTTCTCGAAGCTGCTGGAATGTGGTGCTCAGTCCTTTGGCATAAGTGTTGATTTTTGATGCATCCACTACAAACACCACGCAGTGAATCTTGTCTTTGAGGGTGGGTTTCTTTATGAAGCCCATGGTGTCAGATCTCACTGGCTCTTCAGCACTGAACTGTGAGAAATAAAAAGACTATAAATGCCAGGAGTAGATTTACATGCATGCCTATAATAACACGTGCCACTGAGGTGACAGTTAATGTACAGTCGATAAGAATAGAAAAGCAAGGTATTTATAAATATAGAGACCAAGTGTTGGTTGTCCTCAAAACTCAATTGTTAATAGATTTAATTTCATTCATCTGTTAATAGCGTTATTTCACTCATCAGAAGGCACCATACCCTCATAGTGGCAGTGCAGTACCAAATGACCCATAGCCTTCACTGAAACTGATAGACACAAAAGCCACACCTCCTTAACTCATGAAAAAAGAGGACATATGAATAATTGAAAACAAAACATAATAACCACCATTTTTGGACTTTCTCTAGCTCACAAAGTTGTCTATAGCAAAATATTTACTTTGAAAACCTCTATTAAACCTTCTTTTAGAAGCTTAGAACTTCCATATTTTAGGCAAACCATGACAGGTAGTGGACACATTTTCTTTTAAAACCCAGCACCTCATGAAGAGCCAATCGCATCCATTCTTCTGTGATGTGATCAGTAAAACAAAACTATAAACTGTGCAAAGCAGCAGCAAGTGAGTGAATTAATTTTTTTTTGAAAATGTTAAAGGCAAGGCATCCTGGTACAATTACTGCAGTCACTCCAGTAGTAATACATTACAGGTACAGGATGCTTAACGTCCGTGACACATTCTGTGAAATAGGACATTATTCAATTTGGTTGTTGTGTGATCACCACATGATAAACTTAATGCTATGTGGGCTACTGTAGTGTAAGCACTATGGTGAAATTAGATTTTAGTGCAATCTTCTGTTTCACTTTCAAATCAATACAGTTTGCACTCCTCATAGCAGTTGGTATCCATTATGCACTTACAGGAAAATAAGGCAGAGATGTAACGTAACACCATGCTTAAGATGCACAAACTTTGTGTGGAAATGAAATATGCATAGAAACCTGTTGGGCTTGCTGCGTCTGCTTGTGTCTGCTACTCTTGTTCTGTACTGAAATTTTGAACTATGTTATAACCTTATGGGACCAATAGCTGAAATGAAACTAATGATGAAAGCTGATGATGCTGTAAACTGAAGTTTTTAAATGTTTTTCATGATCTTCAACAATCTTTGTCATTAAAGGGTTTTGTATGCAAAAAAAAAATAAAAATAAAAAATCAACACTTTTTCTTCGATCTAATTTGCTTCCACTACTTGCTGTTTGACTCACTCCAAAATCATAAATATTTTTATTAAAACACAGTTAAGCACCATACAATATAGTAGATCCCCAATCAAGTAATGGTGTAGTTGCACTTAAAGCTGCTCTTTTTAAAGCTGATGTGGTTCTGGGTTAAACTTCAAACGGTATCCCACAACTAATTAACTCCTTAATGGATCTGGTCATGTCTCCTGCACTGCAAATGCTGTTGCCAATGTGTCTGTGTATGTGTGAGCGAGTGTGTGTGAGACATTTTTCCGCATTATCTTTATAGAAATTCCATAATGTTAATAGTATAATTATTTAAGATTCCATTATCACTATATAGCATCACATGTATATATCATCACACCACAGTGCACAATTATCCTAAAAAGGTTTAAAATTGTACCTGATGTCCATCTATCACATGTCCCTTAACAACACAGAGCGCATCATAAAGGCTTAGTCCAGTTGAGTCTCCAATCCCCATAATATCACACAGGGTCAAAGCTGTGGAGTCTGATGTCTCTCCGCTACGTCTGATGGGAAATGCCTGGAGCTGAGTGACAGAGACAGAGACAGAGATATACCACAGAGCGTTTAAATCCTGCATTCTAACTGGTCAGAAGGTTTTGATTAATTTTCTATTGCAGCAGGTGTGCAGTAGTGCAGCTGTAAATCACATATTTACATTATTAAGCATGCATTACTGAGCTGAAGCTTCCAACACAGGACGGTCACCAGGACTTTACATTTTGAGGCTTCTCATTAAACCATCAAGTTTTGCATAGTTTTTGTCTTATTACCTTTTTAAAAAAAAAAAAGGCATGTTAGGAAATTACTTGTTATAGCTGCTATAACATAAAGGAGAACAGGAAATAACTTGTTTCACAGATAATATGCTACAACATTAAGCATTCCTGTAAACAGATTGAAAATGATGGCGCTTTATAATAAAAAATGTGTAATCATCACCAGGTTGCTGTGATACAAAAGGAATAGAACAGTTGTTTGCTTTTAGTTAATTAGAGCAACGTGCTGCATTTAAGCTCATAAATAATCAAATTATCAAAATATTCTTAAATTATTGAATAACTTTAAACAGATCAACTGATGTGTTACATTAAGTGTCATTCTTTACTTTCTCTAATCTTACAACAGATTTTCTTGTAAAACATTTTTTGTATACAAGAGATTTTCTTGTATAAGCTCTAATGAATTAATTTCCATGATACAGTATGTTTCTTTCTTGTGTTCTTTACCTTTTTTGTAAAGCTTATGGAGGCAGATGAGCCCACCATGGCCCGGTTCACGACACGCCCAGAAAAGACAGACTGCACAGAACTAATGAAACTGGACTTTCCTGCACCAACCGGACCCAGAAGCAGGACTCTAGCCTCCGACACAGCACCGCTGGCCGGCTTGTATGACTCAACCTTCTCCATCAGTTCCTCCCTGGATCTTTGTGCAAAATAAATAAGAGGTTTTAAACATTCTGTGTACACACATATTTTACATGAGTACATGATGAAACTGCTGAAATACTGACTCTGAGGTCCAGTTCACTGATCTCCATGGAGTCTCGAATAGACGGAAATGTGGCCACACATCTACAGTACAAAGTGAGTTAACAGTTTTAGTACAATATGGAAAGGAAGACAAGAGGACAGACCAATATAAGGTAATACTGTATAAAAAAGCATAATGTGATGAATGGCAGTTACTGTTATGTTGATGATTGTCCTATAACAGTACATTCTGATGTGTTTTATTTTTGTTTTACTACAGTAATTTTGCAGTGATTACAATTTTTATTAAACAAGATTTTGTGATTTTTAGGTTCATAATTACCTTTATCTATTTCAACAGAGGCAGAGGTGGCTAAATGGTTAAGGATCTGTGCTAGTAATTAGAAAATTGTGTTCTAGCACAGTCCATGAAACAAGATATTATTATAACAGTTATATATATATATATATATTTTAGTTCTTACCTCCGGTCACTTCCTTGTCTTTGTTTTTGCTTTTAGAAGTGCTGTCCTTATTTTTGTCCTGGGTCGTATTATCTTCTGGTTTTCCCAAAGTGAAAAGTAGTTTGTTTGGCTCATTATCCCTTTTTGCAGGTACTACTACATTATCGGTACGTACTGTAACAACATACACACAAATCATGTTGAAAGATTAACATGCTGGCAAAAGTGACAGTTATTCTCTCATTAAATTTAAATTATATTCGGACACAAATCAAAAGGGAGGCTACCTACAACTGTTCCAAGTCAACCTGACATATCATTCTTTAATGCATATTAGCTGTAATCTCTCACAGATTGTTGTGGAATAAAACATTTTGAGGGGTAATGTTATACAAAAGAAAAATAACTCTGAGAATGTAACCATAAAATAATAACAATAATAATAATAATAAGAAATGTTAAATATCAGTAATGAAATTAGTAAAGGAAATAATTTCCGCAAGTTGTGTGTATCTATAAATATGTAGACATTTAGGATTGTTTGGCTGTGCCATGATGCAATAAGAGTGCAAACACAGGTATCCATTTATCGCACTGTTTTACATTACAAGTCTTATAAGCAATATTAAAGAACTAAAATGTGGTTACACTAAACATTTTTATGGCTGGATTCAGCAGGTGCATGTAAATCATTGTTACACATTTAGTGTAACAGCAGAGTTGCAAGTGTGATATTGCTTTCATGCAACTACTTTATAAATAACAAATAATAATATTGAGTCATTTACAAGTTACAAATGTAAATACAACTTTGTACAAATCAAATAATTTGAATATTTGTATTATTTTAACAAGTGTAAATAAAATTTACTAGATGTTTAGCTAGCTCACAAAGTTTTGTAAATCCCCATTAAAGGTGCATCTAAGGGTAACAATAATTCAGGAGTACTCTAGAAACATACTTCCTTATTATTATTTTTTTTTTTTAGGTTTTATTATTTTATAATAACTATATATAGTTATTATATAGTTATTATGAAATAATAAAACACAACTCACAATAATAATAATAAAACAAAACTAAGGAAGTATGATATATACCATCTATCTATAGACAGGTAGATAGATAGATAAATAGATAATACATAATATGAAGAATGTTTTCAATATACAATTCTATATTTTAATTACTTTAATTGATAAAGTCAAGAGAAAAAACAGTAGACACGTATATAATATAATGCACAAAAAATGAAACTCTACCTGAAAAAGAAAATGGAGAGGATTCCTTTGAGTTAGCTTCTTTTGATTGATTCAGGACATTTGCAAAGAGTGAAGCATTAGCCATGATCAACAGTTACACAAATCAACCGAAGAAAGAAAATGAAATGAAACTCCAGCAGTGAGAAACTAGAGATCAACAGCCTCAAAGTTCGAGTGAAGAAACGAAACTGAAACTGTAGGTTCGATCTTCTGGTCCGTGTCCCAGTTTTTCCATATAACCACGCCCCCATTTCTATACAGGCCTGTGATTGGCCAGTTGTCCTACTGCAGTTAATATCTTGGGTAACTTACAGGTTACTGAAAAGGTAAAATGATGAAATCTATTCAGCAGCTTCTATTATCAATCCAATAATGTAGTGGCGAAAAAAAAATCACCTGAGTATTTGAACATCTCCCAAATCAAAAATCTCACTCCTGAATGATGCAAAAAAAAAAGTACATTTAGCTTATCCCTGGAAGACTGTGATGTCACGGTGGCCAGGAGTCTCAGAGAGTAATTTTGACCAAATAAAAAAAAAATAATAATAAATTTTTTTTAAAGTAACTTTGACCCCCCATGCTCTCACTGTTGATGGGCAGTGGTGGCTCAGTCGGTTAAGGCTGTGGGTTACTGGGTTACTGGGTTACTGATCGGAAGGTTGGGGGTTCGAGCCCCAGCATTGAGCAAGGCCCCTGCCACTGTTGAGCCCTTGAGCAAGGCCCTTAACCCTATCTGCTCCAGGGGCGCTGTAAGCTGGCTGACCCTGTGCT
>JAQMYL010000007.1:14860463-14874835 GCA_030014365.1 Clarias pachynema | reverse complement strand
CGCTGGGATATGCGAAGAAGGAATTTCACTGTGCTGTAATGTATATGTGACAAATAAAGGCTTAACTTTAACTTTAATCTCTCTCCCTCTCTCTCTCCCTGCTAAGTTCTGTCAAGAGTGTCTGTGAGCTCATATAAGTGGAAGAGGGTAAATGTTTTTATATGAAGAAGGTACATAACTCCAGTACTATAATTTAATAGAGATAATATAGTAATCATTATGTAGCTTAGGACAAAAAAATAAAAATTTTTTTTTTTTTACTTTCCAAAGATCTGGTTTGGGTGAGCCTAGATGTTTAGCTGCACTCAGATACCTATGTAATGCATCAGTACTTGCAGCTATTTGTATGGCATAAATGGCATCAGTATTTTTAGCTATTTATATGGCACTCATTGAAGCATTTAAAAATTACAAATTTCAAGACTTCTTTCAAGAATTCTTTTTCTACTTTTCTGATTATTAAAAAAAAATAAAAACATTCCTGTATTTTTTTTGGTTGGAAGGTCAGTGAAGTTACCATATATGCTTCTTTTCTCGTCTAGTGTAATAATTTTTCAACACGTTTACTCATTAATTCATCTTCTATACCGCTGTTCCTGTGTACAGGCTTGCGGAACCTAAAACCTATCCCAGGAGATTTAGGGCACGAGGCGGGGTACACCCTGGACCAGGAGCCAGTTTTCTGCATTAATTTGTCATAGAATGTGATCTGATCTTCATCTAAGTCAATTATATTGACAAATATAATGTGACTAAATTACTAACACAAAAACAATTCTGATCTTTCATGTCTTTTTGAGAACAACCATTAAAAAAACTCATAGTGCTAGTGGAAACAGTATGTGAATCCTTGAGTTAATGACCTCAAAAAAGCTAATTGGAGTCTGTTAGCATACTTGAAGTCTAGTTAAGAAAATGAGTTTGGAGGTGTGGGCTAGAGCTACTTTGATTGTTAAAAACCAAATCTTTTGAGTTTGCTCTGCACAAGAAGAATACACGTATGCCTTGCCAAAAAGTGCTTTCAGAAGCTCTATGATCAAGAATTGTTGATTTACATAAAGCTGGAAAGGGTTATAAAGTGATTTCAAAGACTTTAGAAATTCACCAGTCTACAGTTAAGCAAATAATCTACAAATGGAAACACTTTGGGACTGTGGCTACCCTACCAACAAGTGGGCACCCAGTCACAATGACATCAGGAGCACAACAGAGAAAATTCCTCTTGAACAATGTGCAGGTCTGATCCACAATTAATAAGCTAGTTATTAATTTCAAGGGTTCACCGGCTTTTTCCACTAACCTTTTGAATGTTGAATGAGTGTGTTTAATAAAGACTAGAAATGAAAGATTAGATTTTGTTTTGTGTTAGCATTTTAGGCACATTATATTTGACAATACCCTTGACTTAGATGAATATTAAATCACATTTTTATGACAAATTATCATTAACATTATTAGTTAGCCAGTTAGTTTGTTGCTAATGCAACTCCTGCTAGCTAGCTTGTTATTGTGTTTGTTGCACCTGTTACTGCTGTACTGTAGTTTCAGTCTAAAATGTTAAATAACAGATTTATAAATGTATAAAAATTACTACTAACACGTAAAGCATGAGATTTTTATATGTTTATCATGTTTATAATGAGTGGGTATTTGTATTACTGTGGATTTTTTGCCAGCAGTCTGGTCATTATCCTCTGAGCTTTCTAATTAACAAGACATTTCCACCTGGAGAACTGCTGTATGTATATATAAAATGTCCACAATACTATGAGAACTGGTTTGTGTGAAAATCCTAGGAATTTTCTGTCAGCTCTTGACATTTATTTGTATGATTTCATGCTGACAAAACACAAGCTATCAGTGATACTTTGAGCTAAATATATTTGTAGGGACCTTATACTGTTTTACTTAATTAATTAATTGTTTATTTTAAACCATTTAAGTTGAGCATTTTTTTCTGCAAACCACTTGTTTCAGATGTACAGTATTGGCAAACCAACAATTAACACTTAGAAGTGACCTCAATATATAGAAGTGGAGCCAGCAAGCAGGAAGTAACTGAGGACACAAAATGTTCTCCTTGATGTCTGGTTCTGTCCAGCAGAGGGCGAGAAATGCACTAATGTGGGTTAAAGTGTGGCAAAAAATTACCCCAGTCATGTCACAGGGCAAAATGTTATTGCGCTTTACACCAAAAAGTATTTGAATGTGATATTATTTGAATAAAATACATAAAACATTTTATTTTTTCAGATCAATATGCACTGATTGTTTCTTTAATACAGCACAGCTCTGACAATAGTTGGTCTGTCTGAAAAATTAATCACAGGCGTATATTAATGTACCCTTTTGATCATGTTATGATTACTATATTAAACACTCTTCACAGGGACGTGTACAGCAGATACTCTGTATGATCTGTCAGGGTCAGTGCATGCTTTTTCCCCCAAGAAAAAGAAAGAGATGTTAATGAGGATATGACGGTTTATCGCTGTTGTGATGTATAACATATGACCAAAAGTATGTAAACACCTCATCATCATATACAAAAAGACTTTTGCGCTTTCCTCTTGGTATGCTGTAGCATTATGATTTTCCTTCATTTAAACTAAGGGGACAGGATAAAACTTGTCCTACTGTAGTGTGACGGACCATAAAGACATAGTTTGACTAGGCTGTATAGAAGATAAATTGAAATGGGGACTGCATGCCATGACTTCTTATACCTGGCCTCAGTAACATGGCTGAAAGGCCACAAAGCCCAATAACCACATTCCAGAAATAAGTAGGAAGTTGTGTAATAGTGAGGGCTTTTACAGCAGCAAAGGGGCAATGAATACTATTGCCCATGATTTAGGAATGTGGGTGTGAAGTTACACCTCCAAACTTCTCGCCATATAGTGCAAGTTAAAACAGGAACTACAGAAACAGAATTTCATTTTAGTCACACAAACGCACACACACTCATTCACACTCTAAGGGCAATTTGAGAAAGCCAACCTGCATGTCTTTGGACTGTGGGAGGAAACCGGAGTACCCAGAGGAAGCCCACCAAGCACGGGGAGAATATGCAAACTCCATGGACACAGACCCCAAATAGGGGATTAAGCCTGGACCCTGGAAGTGCAAGGCGACAGTGCTCATCACTATGCCACTGTGCCGCCTAGGTTTATTCAAAAAGTTAAAAAATACTTGAAAAATGTTTTAACAGTTGAAAGGGTTGAATGTTACTGCAAAAACATTTACCTTACATTTTGTTACAACTCCTACCTTACTGGTTGTCATCAAGGTGTACAGGTAGACACTAATGCTTATTTATTCCATATACATTGTGTGTTAATCATCATCTAACCTACATCAGTGTGCGCTTTGGCTCAGTTGAATTTGTTCTAGTTTGGTAAATCTGCTTTTAAAACCAGCAGAGACACCATAGTACCTGATCTACTCAAAATCAAGGAAACCTTTCTTTCTGTAACTCCCCATGCATCTGGAAACATTTTGGAGCAGTTACTATACTGTTATTGCTTAAGCTGTAGGACTTGCATCTGGTTTTGTGGCACAGGATCTGACTTGGAATTATTGGCATTTGTACTTGGATTCATCTTGATCTTGGCCACTGGGCTTGCTAAATATGGTCTTGATATCAACCTCCATCAACCTCTAAGACACAGTCTTGACTTGATCAAAGCTAGCCCTGAACCAATCTAAGAATGGCCTCATATAATGTTTCATATAATGTTTGTGTAGACCAAATCTTGTTTACCCTAAAAGACAAAGACAAACTTTAAAAGGATTTGACTCGCTTATCTTAAGACACAGCCTTGACTAGATGTTGATAAAGCAGTCTTGATTACAGCCCGTTATATCATTATATTAACAATAAAGTCACATGAACATATTGCTATACCTGTAATGTTTAGTTCCATTCATTAAAACCCCTTGACTTTAATACTTATACAAATAATTCAATCTGATGTAATAATGTCTGAGTGAAGAAATAAAAAAAAAAAGAAAGGGAGGTAGAGAGACGCAAGAGCACAGATTTGAATAGTGCAGACTGCTTTAATGCAAATGGATTTTCACTCACACGTGACTCAGTTTATAAATATGCAAATCATAAATCTGAAGCATTAAATTTGTTCAACTGACTTGAATTTGATAGTGTTTAAGTGATTCGTAATTCAAAATAACCAAGTCTCCTCTAGAACTGTACTATTCAGGATGCTCATATCAACAGTCCTTAGTCCTCCATTAACCATGACATAATCAGACAGACGTACAGTAATCTTTCACAACATGCTCAATTTTCTCAATGTTGTGCCAAATGGTACACAAGCACAAACATTTCTCCACTTTTAAAAGTATTAGGTTTAATCCCAAAGTTTTGATTAACAATGCATCTCTGCAATGCAATTTATGGCATTTTTTTTTTTATTCTAGCACAATGATCATTAACACTTGATGCTCAGCGGTGTCTAAGATTTATTTCATAAAATTTTGAGCTTTGGTTGAAACTTCCTTTAATGTCATGTTGGTCTATTTCCACTTTGACCATCTGAACGTGATCCATTAGTCCTTGGCTTCCTCTCTACCCAGAGATAGCCATGCAGAAGTGCTTTAATCCCTTATTCCGTCCAGTTCTCTTCCTTCTTTCCTTGTAGATTCGCTTTCAACAGATCAGCTTGTAAAATGTTAACTTTCATGCTAATACCGCCTCAATAGCATCAGACACATCCTCTAATATTGCTAACTAAGTGAGTTCCGTCAGTTCTTTATCGTTACTTAGCACAACTTTGACTGCATTGCCAATTTATTGTTTACATTAGCTCTGAGCTGCAAGGTGAAACTAAAGCAAACAGTAGACCAAAAAAAAAAAAAAAAAAGTCTCATGTTACTGATTACAATTGGCATAACATGATTTATGGTGTACACTTAATTTTTGGAAAAAATGAGTCTTAGATACTGAAAAACCTTCAAACCACTTTGTCCTTAACCGCAACATGACATTTTAAATCCAGGATAAAGAGTAACAATTTCTTAGATTAGTGTCTTCTTGTCATGCAATTTTTAGCTAATTATATGAACAAATTATATATAAAACTTACATTTTATAAAACAATTGGCTTTGCACTGTCACCTGATGAAACGAGTTCTGAACAACAATTATATATTGCTGTATGCAATATATGTTACTGTATGTTGTTGTTAGTCTTTCGGCTGCTCCCGGCAAGGGGTCGCCTGTATGCTGCTTTTAATTTAACTTGGAAGTGGGAAGTTGGAATTTTAAACTTGTGTAATTAATTTAGTGCATTTGAAATCACAAAAACATGTACAGGAGTGTTTCGATACCAATCTAGCAAGCTAACAGAACACTGATCATGATTTTAAGATGTACTTACTTTCTCAAAACAGTAAACTGTGAGTGAGTCTAACAGATTCAACTTGTGTATGTTGATTAATCTAAGGTAATAGAAAATCTTGTCAAGAAGTGTAATTTTATTCAGTGTTGACATGACATCATACGCCGAGTTGAGAAGACCTTCCTGGCCTTGCTCGAAAGAATTCCAGGTTTAAGGCGTCCATTTTCTAGATTTTCTTTCCTCGTTTTTGGCTGCACATTCCAAGTTACAAGCTTTAGCTGATCACAGCATAAATACACTGCTGCAGTTAACAAGTAGTTGCTGAACACTGGTGCTTGTTGTATGGTGCATGTGGTTACCAAGGAGAGCAAATGTGAAAATGAAACAATACTGACATCAAATTGTTCAAACATGCAATTGTGATCTCATCCCTATAGAGGAACCAATCATTGAGGTTCAGGGAGTGGGTAAAACATGAGAAATTTACATGCTTGATTATAACAAATAACCAAAGCAAAACATTTGCCATTTAGAGATAATAAACATAATCCGGTGGGACCGGCACAATGACCATTGATCCTCCCCCTATCCATCAGAAAGTCCACGGTGTTTTGTGTTTCCCCATTTGTGCTGAAAATCCAAACTGTGCAACCATGCAAAACAGAGTGTAGTAATGAGCAAAATAAGAAACATGATCTTGTCATGATCCATCTATAAAGTCTATACAGCTTGAGACTGTTAAAACAATCAATATTTCACCACTACAAAAACAAAAAACAAACAAACAAACAAACAAACAAAAAACACCAAAAAAACAGTTTACTTATTTTGTTCACACAATATCCATAACATACTATCATTAATTCGGTAAACCTTCCATAATGGAGAGTCATTGTTTTATTTTTTAGGCTCAATCTCTGGGCTTATGCAATTATCCCCTATCTGAGCAGTAATGTAAATGCTACTAAGCTTTGGACAAGAATTTCGAAGGAAGTTACAGCTAAATTAACCCAAGTGCTCAGGTGAATAAAACACAAGTGATTTCTTAGTAATATTTCTTTCCCACTTCCTATTCAAAACTCCACTTTGCAAGCAGGGAATGTTTCATCCTGCATGGCCACTGTGCTGTTGCTCCCCAACACTGTTATTGCTAGCTCTTTTTGTCGTTCATGTGTCTCTTGGTACCAGTCGTGCATCGTCAGTGAATCAAATGTGGGGATCAGAGTGACCTGAAAATAGAGAAGTTACAGTAAGATTGAATAAATTGGTAAATTCCCAACTTTCCATGTTTAGTTTAAGCTGGGTGGGTTGAAAATGATTAACAACATAACAGCAGAAAAAAGACAAATAACAGTTCACTTTTAAATATTATATATAGAAAATAATTGACTTCTTTTGTTTTGAACATAATAATGTAACATCATAAAACCAAAATAACATTCTGTTCAATAAACTACATACAAATGCTAGCTAGAAAGGTTGCTAGCAAGACTGATCAGGCTAACTAAAGGAATTTTAGTTACCTCAGGACAAGGTTGATATCATTCCTACTAACAACCACCATAACCATGCCCGCATGAACATTGTCAGATGAAGGAACAAAATTTGCAAATGGATTCCACAGGCACTTCATTCATTTTATACATAAGCTGAACCATAACCGACCTGTATGTGTGGCCAGGCTGCCTTGCCTTCCAACAGAGATTCAAGTATGGGCCTCATGACACAGTCCTTGTATGATTCTTCCCCACTTATTATGTAGCAGGAAGAGCGCACATGGCGGAAAAACTCCACATCAACTGTAGACGCCGCAAAACCAGAGGGTAGGTATGCTAGGTCCAAATAAAGCGATGTAGCACTTGACTTGTTACCCACTGAACCTGCAAAGACAAGAGATGCTAATAATGTTTGAGTTGACCTGGCTTTTTAAAAAACTTGTTATAAAGTTCCATGATTCGTTTCTTACTTTCCTGGACATCCAATGCTCCACAGAGTTTTCATTTTCTTCTAATCCCAACACCTGATTCAGCTCATTTGATTATCATTCATATTGTTTAACACTCATCAAGCACCTTAAAACTGAGAACACATCTAGGGGTTGTTCAAGAACCCAACTGTGGCACTTTGCTAGTGCTGAAATTGGAACTTTCTATATCAGTAATCTAATATCGTTACCCCAAAGCCTCCTAACCCCATTCCCCCAGTGTTCAGAGTGAGGGAAAAGCACAATCAGAAGAATAAGGGAATGCTCAAAACTCTGCAAGGAAACCGGAGGATCTCCAGGATTAGTTTACAACATTACCATTCCAAAACCTGCCACATACTGTGAAATGAAACAGTAGTGATGCATACCTGATGGCGGTTTTGCACTTCCTGATAATGGTCTTGCATTACCAATGGTACTTCGTGACGCAGACTTTGTATCCAAGCTTGACGATGACCTAAGTGTACCACTTGTTGTTGCCTGAGAACCAGGCTTTGTCTTGCTACTTTGTGCTGAAGTATTCGCAGCAACCAGCTTTTGTGTGCCAGAACCTGTTGATTTTTTGACCTTTGGAGCTACATTCTTCGAAGACTTTCCTTGGGAATCGGCTTCAGGGTCAACCATGCAGGCACCAGGCTGAGGTGGGAGGGGGGGCAAGTCCTTCATTGGTGCTGGAGGGGGATCTGGAGCGGAATGTGATGCATCCATGTGAAACAAGTGACTGCTGGGATGATCATGAGGATGATGGGGTGGGAAAAGGTCAGCTGACTCGTCATCAGAATCCAAGTCTTCACTAATTGAAGGACACTCTCCGGTAGCTGGAGGGACATCGGAGTCTGAGACTGTAGGAAGGGAGTCACTAAGTGAGGTTGGTGTTGTCTCTTGGCCTTGTGGAGAACAACAAACACTGTTATTCTTGCACTGCGAAAGTGAATTAGTAGGATCCTGAGACTGATCACTTGGGCTAGGTAAACCTGTTTGGTTGTCTGAAGATTTGTGGTGCTCAAATTCACAAGGTGACACCAAACAAAGGTCGACATCATGAGGCGGAATATCTGGGAAAAGACCTTGTGGGCCAGAGAGATGTTTCTCAGACCCGTCACAGTTTTGTTCACTATTATGGAATGTTCTTAAAGGTAAAGACATATGTACTTTCAAATCACTTTCCTCCGAATGTCCATTGGTGTATAAGCCATCCTCAGTCTGACCAACAGAGGGGACTACTTGCTCGAAAGAAACTGATAGAGAATGGTCAACTTCAGTTGAGTGTGGAGAACCTTCCTCAGCAGGTAGGGACGTGACTCCGGATGAGGCATCTGGGAGTATGTCCTTAAAAGATGTGGAATTTACAGTCGGATGACTTTTTGAGCTAACCGCCTCATGAATATCTTCAAGACCAGTGCCCTGATGATTATTTTCAGGAGGCTGACAGTTTGCTGGAGAGACCGTTTTATGGACTTCATCAATTAATCTGTGCTCCACTGGTGTGAGATCAAAATTGACACTCTTCTCACTTTTTGGTGTCTTTACAAGTGGTGAAGGAGATCCCAGAGCAGACATTGAGGCAGAGGGTGTCTCTGTAGAACGAAATTTCTCTGGAGTTTCTGCCAAGTCTGTTCCACCTTGTGCTCTGTTCAGCTGAAGCTGATCTTTCTCGGCTTGCTCAGTGCCTCCAGCGGTAGAATCTAAACAATTCCCTTCTTCATCCAAAATTTTATTTTCCAATTGTAACTTCTTAAAGTCTGCAGGAATTTCCACTGCCAACTTTGGATCAGTGTTTGGTTTTAGATTGTGCTCTTCATTGCTCTCCAATTTTGACTTCATCCCTTTAGATAAACTATCCTTTTTAGTGATTGTCAAGTCTTTCTTTAATGTCCCATTCTTGCCTGATGACTTTCTCACATCAGATGCTTTCTTTGCATCCTTAACAACTGGTTTAGTTGTAATTTTCTTTTCCTCTGGTTTAACCTCCTTTTTAATCTCCTTCTTTATTTCAGGTTTAACATCTTTTTTAGGTTTGGATCCCAAGTCTTTTTTCACAGGTTCCTTCTTTTTCTCAACATTTTCATCTTTCTTAGAAAGACTTGTCGAGGGTCGCTCCTCTTTCTTCTTCACTTCTTTTTTCTCCTCTTTTATTGGTTCCTTTTTAACCAACTGCTTTTCGGGCTTAGAGATTTTCTGTTTCATGTCATCTTTTGGTTTTGTTTTTTCATCCACTTCTTTACTTTCTTTTTGGCCAGTTTCACTTATAGATTTGGCTTTAAGTTTAGTGTCTTGTTTATTTATGTCAGCTCTGCTTACCTTGTCTTTGATGAGCGAGGCACTCCCGGGTCTTGGGTCTTTGGTAAGAGATTTAAGGCTCTCTTTGCTCTCTGTACGCTTTGGTTGTTTATCAGGTTTAGATGATTCTAGATCCTTTAAACTTACCACTGGGTACTTAAGAAAGTTTAGATGTTTCAACCTCTCCAACCCATCAAATATCTTTGCCTGTGGCGTACAACCAGGGAAGAGAGCACGAACAATTTTTTCCTGAGGGCTAGCAGGATGCCATACCAACAACGCACATATTGAAACCAGGCAGGGTAAAGGAATCTCTGAACCTTTCCCACTGGAGGCACCACTAGGCCATTTTTGCATAAAGGCTTCTAGTTCTTTACTACCTTTCACTGGATTAAGAACATACAGTTCCAAACGGCCAACTCCCATCTTCTGAAAAAGAATCAGTGGTTCAATATTTGGGCTGCTAGGGCGACTGAGGGATTCTGGAGCGATAGATAACCTGTCTAGATGCTGTAGTGTAAGTGAAACCTGATCACAGCCACGCAAGACCTTAGGGTCAACTTGGAGTGTCTTAAGTCTTTCAGGAGCATTGAGGAACACAACCCCAATTTCGGGAGATATTAAGTTCCTTTGCCATTCTTCATTACTCTGGGAGCCAGCTGAATCCTCTTCTTCTTGCTCTGCCGTCTTTCTCTGAAGGAAGCTGTTCATACCCGGCAAGTTATCTGCACCAATGTGCGTCATCAAAATGGAGTCTACTCTGTCTAAATGTCTCACCAGTTTCCAAAAACAAGAGCGCAGATTAGAGCCACCATTGACCAAGATGTTAAAACCGTTCACTGCAAAGAAGGCAGAGTCTCCTCTACCACCAGGAAACACATAGCAGCAGGGACGGGACAGTTTTAGAAAGCCAACCGTGCTTGGAGGCTCAAGGAGCTCGAAAGCCAAACGAGGTTCAAGAGACTCAGAAAGATACTCTGTAAACTCCTGCAGACCTTCCATCTCGGGCAGCACTGGTGCTGGGTTGGTCTTGATTTCAATAAAGTCTTGCAAATTGTGCTTCTCCAACATAGAGCTCTTCCATGATCCAGATATAGGGCAACTGAGTGTGAGGCTTGCTTTTTGTGTAGGGTCTGCAGAACTTAACATTTCACCAATCTGCAGTAAAATTAAAAAGATTTTTTTTTTAAATAGTGAATTTAACAAAGAAATCAATCAGGTATTAAAACATAGACAAGATGTCCAAGTCCTCACCTCTTCATGAGCAAATATCTGGATAAAGTCATTAAGTGAAAAGCACCCAGTTTGTAATACAAGATCACCAGAGTCTTCTACACACTGCCCAGCCAAAATCAGCAGCTTGTGTCGGGACACATCAGTAATAAGACGACGTACCTTAAAAATGAAAAAAATTAAAATTAAATAATAATCTTGATTACAGCACACAATCTGATGGCCAGTTCAGGTGTGAAAATTATTCTTTATGCTCCCAGAACCACTCTTTAGCAGTTTGAGTCCTGGAATACGCCCGTGTCATCAGGAAAGAAAAACTCCACAGATGTGATAACCTGGCCATTCAGTACATTTAGATCATTATTTGACCTAATTTTATTGCCACAAAATGATGCTAAGCCTAGGCTGGACAAAATGAAGCAACCTTAGAACTCCATAACACTGTCTCCAGCGCTTTGTACAGTGGTCACTATGCATGACAGAGTGCATCGCTTCATGCACTTCCCTTCTTACCCTGACATGTGGTTATATTTATGGTCACTTAAATAAGTCAAAGTAGGCTATAGTCAGAACAAATCTATTCATGGCAAAGCACAATAATTTTTGCCACATTGCCGCAATTATTTTTTTTTACATTTCTGTTAGGAGTTGGACTGAAAATGTCAAGAGGACTCGGACAAATTATGTTTACAAGTCAGTTAGTTTAACACTTTAAATTGGTAAGGAAGTGAAATAAAAAAATTCAGATTATCAAAAAAGGCACCACTACTGTGATTAATAAAGTGATCTGTTTTTCATTTTATATACAAAGTTATTACATGTGTAATGCTTGTTAGTTAAGAAGATTTCATAGAAATTAAATACAACACACAAATTAAGGACTGGTGATGTCTGACCTCTGAACACACTAAACTGTGGGACGGGTTCACAACCACCTGGGTCTCCAGAACATCTCCATTGTGCTGCAGCGTCCTCTGACCTGTGACAGAGAGAGAGTAGGAGGAAGGTGGGGGATTCATTAGTTAATCAATTATCAAAATCATTAGTTGCAGCCTTCCTTAAAACAAGTAACAATCATCTAATTAGCATAAAGAAAAAAAAATTTCAAGAGCATAAATGCTTTCAGAACTGTACACAAATATTATATTGATGTCATTACTGAATGAAAAACTATTCAAGTATTTAAAAAAAAAATTGCTTTCTCTATTGTATCCTCTGTCTAAAAAATATAAATGTTTTTATTGCTTGAAATAAGCTTAAAATGAAACCAAGCTGTATTCTGAAGAACCCTGTTTGTGGAGGACTGACTTCCTCCTTGGTTGTGTTTAGATTGCAATTTTTCCCATCTATTGCTGTGTGTTGGGTGGGGGTGGGGGATAGAAGCACACTCATCAGGGATGCATAACAGCACTTGCAGAAAAACACCTGAGCTTTACACAGTAAAAATATTTCCCCTATGGCTCTAACAGAAGCACATAAAAAGTTGTTGATGTCTTTGTTAGTAAGAGGCAAAATGCTGAAAGGGAAATTAATAACACCAGCTATGCACTGCCTTATCACAGCACCCAAACAACAACAGAAAAATCCAACTGAAAATTCTCTTCTTTTATATCACATTCTATTCCATTACTCTGTCAAATTGTCTAGAAAATCTCTTGCAATAACAAATGTGCTTGTTCTAATAAGTTTCCTTTTTTTTTTTTTTTTAGCAACAGTTCATTCACATGACCTTGAATAGTGCACACTCAACATAAAAAAAATAAAAAAAAACGTAAATGTGGGCAATTAAATAGATTGTCATTCTTTTGAGTAAATTTCGCATTACATTTCCAGGTTTACTGGAAACCGAAAAATTGGTAAAACATGCTCATTAGTGCATTTATAATTTGTTCCCCCAAAAGTACTGCACAAAATGGCTTTAACAATGCTTTTCAATTCACCCATCACCAGACAGGAGTCCTGTCCTCCAATCAAAAATAAAGTCACACGTCACTTTGTTTGCCAGCGTGAACAAAAAGTGACCTTGAACATGACAGCACACATGATAGGAAGCAGCTTCTTCCTTCCTGTACACTGACACACTGCTGTTACAACATCGGTGTGAATCAGATATGTCATGTATGTAAGCCTGAAATTATACTTCAGGCAGTTTATGTTGTCGCAGTGAACTTTAAAAGATAACTGTTCCTGCTAATGCTAATACAGTACTCTGAGTAGCTCTGTTAATTTCATGTCAGCTCTGAGTTAGGCGAGTGTTTTGGTTTCGCTTTAGCCAAATGCAGCATTTATTTTATTACATTTAACTAAAGGAATAGTTAACATTTTGTAGGGACTTTTGAAAATTGTAAAAAAAATAAAAATAAAAAAAAAAATAAAAATTTTTTTTTTTTTTACACAAACTATTATTCATGTACCATAAATAAAAGCATTCAACTTGAAAAGTGTATTGTAGAAATTTGAGTTAGTTTGTAAATATGACAGCTATAAATGTTGTAGATGATCATGTTACAATAATAAAGATGAATAATTATTGATATTGAGAACATGTCTCAGTAATATTCTGATATTTTTTTTCTCTGCAACGCAGTATAATCGGAGTTAGCTTTATTAAGCTTTATTATTAATCTTTGTAGCACTTATATGCACTAGCTGCATATTCTCATGCAGTTTCTGCTGATTAAGGTGATTTCTGTCTGAAGAAGCTTCGGTAAACATTATTTCCTTTACTGACTGTCTATGCTAAAGAAGGGGGCAGCAGAGTTTCAGTGTTGTGTTTAGTTTATTGATTTTAGTACAAGACAAACATCAGGAATTAAACCTAACTTACAGTGCTAAGTACAACATCAGAAAGCTTTTTTATGCTTTTTATGGATTGTGTGAATATTTAATGTTTATACCAGTGGTGTATATAATACTGCATTCTGACTGGTCAGAAGATCTTTATTAATTATTGAAAATTATTGAAATTATCAAACTTAATATTTTTATTGCTAACATGACAGCTGCATTTGTTTTGGTTTTATTACCATCAAGAGAGAAAAAAAAAGAGATTGGTGAGGAAAAGATTGATTATACCTGCAGGTATATGTAAGGAAGAGTTTGTAAATGCAATAGTTTACAGGTAAAAAGTATGACACGCTGCTCTTTAATTACTTTAAACTGTAATGGAATTGCTGTGGCATACAAAGAATGAGAAACTTTGGTTCATGCTGTTGAAAATAATTAACTCTGATATAGTAACAGTAAATCTGCTTTATCACTTCACACAGACACTGATTCATTTCCTATAACAGCACGACAGAGTATTTTACTTTGTCTCATTAGTATTTGATGCAATGTGGGACAATGCAGTCATAGCTGTTTTCATTAAAAAGCAGCACAGGAAGTTTTAACAGAAGCAACAAACCCCTGAGGTGTAACAGGACACTCGCTCTCTCTCACACACACACACACACACACTCACACACACACACTCACACACACACACACACACACACACACACACACACACACAC
>JAQMYL010000007.1:14839783-14855127 GCA_030014365.1 Clarias pachynema | reverse complement strand
TGTTTTTATTAAGTACTCGGTATCGGTGAGTACTGAAATGCAAGTACTCGTACTCGTTTTCCAAAAAAGTGGTATCGTCGCATCCCTACTTTATAATCATCACCAGTAAAAATATTTTTGAAGTCTTCCATTTCCAAAAAAAAAAAGTTTTTCTCTCATATTTAGGCCAAATGTTTTCCAGAAACACTCTTAAAAAAATCTAGTTAACTACATACTAAATGTTATTCAAGTCGAGCACATAGTTAGATTTTTTTTCAAATCA
Source organism: Clarias pachynema (assembly GCA_030014365.1). NCBI lineage: Eukaryota > Metazoa > Chordata > Actinopteri > Siluriformes > Clariidae > Clarias > Clarias pachynema. The sequence goes on along the minus strand of JAQMYL010000007.1, from coordinate 14,854,865 downwards.
ATGTGCAACTTAAGACATTCTCTATTTACTGCAAGAGAAAGGAAGGACATCGTATTGATGAATCGCCGAAGCAGGAAATTGGAGCCGGAAAGAGATGAGAGCACCGGGCAAAATGTTACTGACGCAAGTAAAAAGAGGCGAGGCTTCCAGGGTGTCAAATAATAATACTGTCACTCACTCGAGCTGTCACTCAAATATAACACTGCGCTCATATGGGCTGCAAAAGATGACTCCTAGCCCCTGATGAATTTTTTGCATATTTTTGGTATAAGTGATAACTCTCAGTATCATACTCTGTACAGAAGAATGAGTAAAGGTTGTCACTGCAATTTAAGCAATTTCCCTCTGGGATTAATAAAGTTCTTTGAATCTTGAATCTTAGATCATACCTTTGAGCTCCTCAGAAAAAAAAGCCGAATGTCTGGAGACAAAGAGTTTGAGCTGCTCGTCCAAATTGCAGGAGGACAGGTCCACATCCCAGGAGCGAATCCCTACATCATAAACAGAGAAACAGAAAGGTCTGTTAAAGCACATTAAGCACACTGTCACACAATCATTTATGTTCACTTTCGCATAGACACATTAGACCTAACATGCAGAAAAAGCAAACGTAGACTCGGGCGTGTCCCAAACAGAGCAGAAAAGTGGCACAGACTTCATGTGTTTCACATTATTATTATTATTTGAAGACTTGGCTTCTCATACCCAATTTAATTTTCATCTAGATCTGCAGTGTTTCTGTGAGGAAATTCCCAAAATACTTTGTTTATTTTTTTTCTTAACCCAAGGGTGGGATAATTATTTCAGTCCTGTCCAACCAGACATCTCTAATTTTCAGCAAATTTTTGGCTCTTGCGTTGGCAAAGGTAGTCTAGCAGCACTGTTTTTGCTCATCTTTTGTGTGCACATCCAGCGGCTCATTTCCTGGAATAATAATTACAAAATGGTCAATGATTTGTGAAAACGTCTCAAATATTTAATAGCTGCGTGGTGCATCACAATGAAATTTATAAGTGGTTGAATTAAAAAAGCTGTTATGTTAAAAGGATGAAATCCTCACCTTGTAATGTTTAAATGTTTAAACTCAATCCAATAACAAGGTTTAATCTCTTGATAAAACTGAGTTCATTTTATTGCTGAGAGGACATAGGCAACAAATAACTTGATAAACTGATTTGAAAAGAAATGGTGATAAGGTGACTTGTTCTGTAGGGAGATCTATATGCAACCTTTATGGACGGAAGGTGCAGTGTCTATGCTTTTTAACATTCAGGTTTCTTGTGGTTTTTGTGTTGTGGTTTCTCGACAACAAAGAGAAAAAATGACAGTGAGGGAATCAAGATTTATCACTGATATAACAAGTGAAAACACAAATGAACTTGTTTTATATATGTATGACATATTTGTTGATGTATATAAATGCCAGTCATTGCTGTTTTGCAAGAGGAATGATATACTTCAGGGACATGCTGTTATGGATAAATAACTAAGAGTTATTGCTACCACTCTAATCACTGATGGTTTCCCTGTAACAGCCAACACTGCATGCTTCTTCCTTATTTAATATAGCTACCGGACAAAGTTTATTTATAGAACAAGAATATTGTTGTGCATCTCCAACAGCACATGATTCAGTGAGAGAACGGAGAAAAAAAAACAAAAAAGGTTGTTAATTTAATCTCCTCATCACAATGATGAATGTGTTTCTAGTATAAAAAAAATAATTCAACAATATTAAAAATCTTGCAGTTCTCCTTTTCCACCCACAGAAGAGGAAAAGATCCAACCTGCTCATCTTTCAGCTGGTTAAAATTAGCTCCAGGATGCTGCGGACTTGTGTTTTGGACGTTTCTATATCCTGCCAGACTATGGCCTTTGGCACCCAGCAGGAGATAATGAAATGTAATTGTAAATGTGACCTCAGAGTGCAGAGTAATTACACTGGGAGTGTAGCGGGTGGAGCATACGGCATATCACTGGGCTTTTATCTCCCACAGTAAACATTTTTGCTGTGAATAAAGCACAAGTTGTATAAATGATTTAGCCGGGGGCCTCAGAGCACAACGACGGCCATTATAACAACCAGTCTGCTCTTAAACCACTTTGTGTATGACTGGAACTCTGTTCACTGTGGAGAAAAAGACTAATACATGGCCCAGGCACATTCATATTTCATTCGATCGCCTTTAGCTTTGATTATTCTAAGGCATTGTTTCAACAATCTTGCACAAAGATCTGTGTTAATGTTTGGCCTTGAGAGTCGAGCCACTCTGTAAAGTCTTCTCCAGCACATCGCTTTCAAGCCTTTCACTGGGTCAGGACTCTGTGGTAGACAATTCATGTGTGAAAATAATATCTCATGCTCCCAGAGGCACAATTCTGAAGAAAAGTCTGAAGAATCTTGGCATTGTAATTTTGGAATATTCCTGTTCCATCAGGAAAGACAAAAAAATGCATTGAAGTAATAATCCGGTCATTCAACACATTCAGATTGTCAGTTGATCTCTTTTTATTGCCACTTATCATTGCTCAATGATTATTTGAGTGCATGGTGAACACCATGCAAGTCCCGGTAAATGAGCTGTTACTATAGAAACGCTAACGTATTAGACCATGCAGCATATTAGCAGCTGCACTACTGTCGAAACCACAAGACCAAAATCAAGACGCAGAGAAACCAATATCAGTGTACTATATGCTTATTCTACTGAGCTAGTGGAAGGCAATCTGAATAAAACCCAGAACGTGCGCACACACGCGCGCACACACACACACTCACATTTAAATCTATACCAGTACAGTTTGTGGAAATCAGTTCCTTAAATGTGTGGCTTTCGTCTACAAGCGACAAACACAGACATGACCTCATCTGTGTTTTTATTTACTCAAACATGTCAAGAAATGTGGGGGGGGGAAGAAAAAAAAAGGACAGGGCAGATGATGTCAAAGTAACTGAAAGTATTTGGCAGGGACATGTCTGGCAAACACACTCTGAGACAGTGACACATTTTCTATTTATTCACTTCCTGATGAGGTCACATTCTGTCTCAGGGGTGAGAGGTAACAACCCAAGTTCCACGGCAGCAACACACAGAAGTAAAGTTAGCCTGAAAAAGAAATTCAGCCTGACCATGTGTGCTTGGACATACACTCGCCAACATGGCTGTGGCTAGACAAGCAGCAATTCAGAGCAACTCCAGAGAAAACAAACAAAAAGGTTTCCCCAAAAGATTAACAAATTCCTTGTTTCCTTCCAAAGCAAATGGAAGCCAACCAGAAGAATACTGAGAAAATCATGCAGAATACACTACAATGGCAATCTTTTTGGATTAATGCAAATAATTACAATAGCACATTCACCACAGATTTTTAAATTGTGATAAAAGATGAATCAAATTTGATTGTACTGTAAATAAAAAAAAAACAATTAAGCATCAATTTAACTAAAGACCACCACATCACTTTAGCATGTTTAATGAACTTCACATGGACAGACCAGAGTTTATTCCAAAATGTACAAAACAGATACGCACACACAAAAATAGGATGAAACTTGCCCACTCAAAGTGTGTATACAAGTGTCAAATATTGCATTAAAAATTGCATAAGATTTTAAGTATGATTAATCGATCATGTGAAAAAAAATTAAGTTTAGTTTTATTTTCATTTAGAGATTTTTTCTGTCGTCAAGGTAATGATTTTAGATGGGCTCATTTTAATACTGTGTTAATAATCACTTCTTTTTCATTCGGATGTCAGGCACAGAGGCCACGCCTCTTCATCTGAGAATGAATGGCGGAGAGCAACTCCTCCTGTATTAGGACTGACAGGGACATAAGCCATGCCTTCACCCTAACAAGCACATGACACACCTCTATCATTAGGATTTTGACAGGCAGAGAGAAAACGCCTCCTTCACCGGGACTCACTGCTACAAAGGACATTTAGCCTTCATCAGGACAAGCACGGAAACCACACCTCCATTCTTTAATATTGATATGCAGAGAGGCCATGAATTTTGTTTTGGTACTGATGCATTTAGACAACACCTCCTTTATTGGAAATTAATGTCAAAGCATGCGTCATTTAATAGGACCCTCAACTAAAGGGCAGCTCATTCACTCTGACCGACATGCCCAGATGCTACACAGCCTTTCAATACAACTACAACTCAAAGAGACTACTATGAATGAAAGACAGAAGCCATGCCCCCTTCATTAGGAAGCACAGCGGCTGAGGACATGCCTCCTCGACTACAGCTGACTGGCACACACAATGTGCACTTCACTTCACTAGGATTGAAGTACAAAAGGTCTTATATCTTCCTGATCGGAGCTGAAGCATGGACGCCACACCTTTACTATGACTGTTTGGCTCAAAGACACAAACATGACGATTTTAACAAGATTTTTACCATAAATATTAGACAGTAAATATTAAATATCAATACCATAAAAGAGCAGGCTGTCATTCAAGCCACTGATCCTGAGAAAGAATGTAAAAGATTCCAAAACCCGCAGTGGAACCAAACAGGAAACAGTAAACAAATAAACAACCAGTAAGGAAAAAAGAGCACATTTCATGGAGGATGAAGGCAGAGAAGCAAAAGGATTAAATTAAACATCAACTACTGCTTAAACCAGTAAAAGAATTTTAACCTGGGTGTAGACGTTCATGCACAAATAAGATGCCGCTGCACATTAGCATCCGTTTTCACAATGCAAACACACAGCTGAGCGAACCGAGGTAGCCGCCCTGCCCCCTGTGCTGTTCACTTTCATCCTTTTTTTTGAGCATGCTGTTGAAAACCTCAGAATGCTTTAAAAGAGCCAAACATACTGAAAGCAGGCTTCCTATAATTTTCTCTCAGGAAAGTATTTAAAAAAAAACAAAACCTTGCAGTTCTGCTGTGCAAGTGACCGATTTTTGTATGTGATCTGCGCAACAGAGTCAACTGACTTGGAAAAGGAGGAACTGGTAGTCAGGGTGTGAAAAAAATGAATAAATAAAGAAAACGTGTTCCTTAATTCTCCGTCATACAGAACAGCAGGGATAACGACTGAGGATCAGAGGATGGGGAAAGAAACAGAAACAACAGAGACAACGTTAAGCAATCTAAGGACATGAATGATCTGTGATATACACCCATGCGAACACACACTCATGGCTTCCTCTTTACACACTGCTGGACTTTGAGCTGATAAATGAAGCACAATGAGGAAGCTGAATCTCCTGCACACAGCACCATTCACATGCCTCATGCACAGATGGTGGAATGATGTTTGGAGTGCTTCAACTAACAAAACAACACAACTGTAGAAAAAAACAAAACACGCACAATTTAGCTGACCAAATAAAATAATGTGCAATTCCTTCAAGAATGTTATGTTACCGCATAAATGATAAAAAATGTGCAAATAAAGTGATGCAAATGCGCAAACGATAAGATATATTTGAGTAAACAATGTACACAAAAAGATACTATGTAAACAATATGTTGTAATTGCATAAACAAAGTTACTGCATAAACAATGATATAAGCCAACACGACTTAACTGCTTAAAACAATCCGACATAATTGCGTAAAAAAATTGAATGTAATTGTGTAAAAAAAAGTGATATAATTGTGTACTGTACATGTACTATATACTGACATCATGTATAGACTTTGGTGCCGTGTCATAGGGAAGCTCAGGCAAGGCTGTGATCGATACAAAAGACTGATGAATGTTTCAGTCGCACCCCCTGCAGTATCGGAGCAGTCAGGCGCACTGTGGTCACAAGGTGGTGGTGTGTTTGTAAAATCCTCTCAACCATCATTTTTCCACTAACATTCCCTGAACCCAAATCAATGGCAAACAGATGCCTCATTACCAGTACAGGAAATGGCATCTAACATTTGCTTTCGCCTCTGGAGCAGGGTGTACTGTAGGAGGCGGAGCTTCACTAAACGTGGAGGACAAAGTCGTGTTCTCTCGCTCGGATCAGCCAGAATGACGTAAACCAACTGCAGTATTTATAGCAACAGCCTTAATCTCCCATCTCTCTCCTTTTCCTTACCTGTGTCTTTTTCTCTAGCACATCTCTCCTCACTGCCTTACTGACTATCTTACCCTCTCCCATCTCTCTTCCCTTTCCTTTTCTTATTCCATTATCACTTTCCTCCCATCTTCCACTTATGTCTATTTTTTGACACTATCTTTGTTCCTCTTTCCTCCCTGTGAGTCCCCTTACTGGTCTTTTCTTCCTCTCTCTCTCCCGCCCTCCCTCCATTTTTTTAAATCTCTCTCTACATGTCTTTTCGAGTATCTGTCACCCAGTCCCATCTTGCTCTCCTGCTCCACTTTTCCACTCTATCTGTCTTTCATTGCCCCATCTATATTAACTTCTCTCTCTCTTGTTCTAATCCATCCTGCTCCAACTTTTCACTCCACCTCTTTCTTCATATCTTACTTTCCTTTTTGTATCTACAGTGCCCTCTCCTTAAACCCTCTGTACCCCTTTCCTCCTTCAGACTGTTCACTAGGTTCTCAGGTTAGGCGACAGATATTCAGAGTTTGAAACATATTTAAACTTCAAAATAACATTTGATGAAAAACTGTCTTATAACTCTTCTGTTTATAATGCACAGTCTACTTTCAGATAAAGTTACAGACAAAAAAAAAACTAAATGTCTCTGCCAGACGCCATAAAGATTTTTAACGAGCGATCGGAAAACCAATAAAAGTCTGACTTTTGGTTGAGGGCGTGATCTTAGAAAGTGAAATGTTAGAAAGAGGATACAAATCATGATCTAATTCTTTCTCTTAGTTTGTATTAATGCAGTTAAACTAGCTAAATACTATGCCATATGTTTTTACATTACATTTGTAACATCTGACCCGAGCTAGATACAATACTGCTAACAAATAAATACAAACAATCGCCTCAGATAACTCCACATACCATCTTATGAAGCTTGTGTGATGTTGTTGCTGTAGTTACATGTAATCTTATAAGACCTTCTGTTAAATGTATACAGAGACCAAGAAAAAATGCTTCAAGAAAGTAACAGAAATCGTGGTGCCTCTAGTGAGTAAGCAGTTTGATTGCTTTGCAAATCAAAGGAAAGAACAACAGATTAGTGCAAAGCTTTATTTGTGATTAACTACTTCACTTTATACAACATATATCAATCAGTCATAACACCATCAAAAGCTGAACTGAACAATACCAATCATCAACTAAATAAGAGTAAACTGGTGACAGGATCATGGGCACCCAGTGTCAAGTCAATGCAGTACAAACCGCACTGCCAAGATAGAAAAGCACCAGAACGCCTAATGCACAACAGCTCACAATACACAGGGCCCAGCAGGCAAAGTGCTCAGGGCAGATGACCTGGTCTGCAAACTCCCCAAATCCCAATCCGATCAAGCACCCATGCGATGCAACGGACAAACATTCAGATCTATGGAGGCCCCATGCCGCAACCCACCACCACCAGAGGTCCTGCGGAGCCACTCCCCAAGGGGCCAGAGCTGCCCCGGTTTTCACAAAGGGAAGGTGGTTTTAATGTTTTGGCTGATCAGTGTACATATATCCTATACTATTTTTTATTAGAATCAAAAACAACGTTTCTCCAGGCACACCCAACCTGACCCAGCCGGCTAGTGTGAATGTGAAAGTAGTCTGGTTTCAATTATTCCTTTCACCATTTGATGAAGGTCACTGTAAGTTTAAATGATTTGTTTTAAACCAATTTCATTAGAAAATTACAAAAACAACAGAATTCATATGACTTGCATTTCAGAACTGTTCTGCATGAAAGCTGTGGTCTACCACATGGTTAAAATTATATTCAAGTGGCCCAGCTTCAGCGTTCCTGCTGTTCATTATAAGAACAGTGCAGTAGAGGGGAGGACACGTCGACTCAGCAGTTTCCTGTCAGGACTGTAAAATGATGCACTGCATATATAAACCAGGTTTGCAGATGTGCATGTTACGTTATTAAGGATATATATGTTTTCCGGCACAATTAAATGGTATATAAATACAAAACAAGCCGCAGTGTTTGAAGACAAATGCTTGTTTATGAGGTTAACCTTCTGATGCGTTTTAGAAAGAGACTGGAAGGTAAACGAGCCCTAAACTTTTAAAATAATAATAATACTTTTATATTTATGCCAAACTATGAAATTATTTCAAAATAGTTTGAGAGCCATGATTTGACAAATTTCCTGAAACAGGAAGTCAGAGGGATGGTGTGTTGATGTGCTTGTCACAACAGCCAATAGTATTTGAGATACTCCACACCCCCACTCAAGTTAAACAAGCCTGACAGTGTAGCAAACTAGCTAAATATAGAGAAAAGCAACATGAATAACAAGTCATCTGTTTTTTCGTTTTAGCTGTGTAGGATTTCTCAATGCCACCTTCACCCACGCCCAACCCCATTAACCATGACGAGATCCTAGATGTTGAGATTTGCTGCATGTGTGTGTGTGTGTGTGTGTGTGTGTGTGTGTGTGAGCTGCACTTCAGTGTCAGCAATGGGGATGAAAACAAAGAGCCACAGGGTTGTCATCAAAAGCCATGTGACGTGTCTGGGAGGTTGAGAAAGAGATACGACTGACTCTTACTGATGAGGAAGCCCTGACAGTGTTCGAGGGACAGTATCATGGTTGTACCTTCTCACGCAGAAGAAACGGCGCATAACAAACTCCCCTATCTTCTGAATATATAAACTCAAATTGTTTATTCTATAACAAGCATGGACAGGCAACAATACACTGATATACCATGTGTACTGATAGTGAGCAGCTACTGTAAAGCAAGACACAGCACCAGGGGCGGGACATACACGCTCCAGAGAGCTTTTAATTAGATAAACAAGACTAGTACAGGATGAATCATCAAAAAAATAAGTCATAAAAATTATTCGACAAAATTATTTCATAAGAGCTTAGAATGTGAAAATATGTGAAAATATCCATATATCAATGAATTGACAGCCACAAAAAAATTCTGCATCACCAAGTTTGATTTTTGGACCAGCATGTCTTAAAACCATAACTATTGTGCACTGCATAATATCCTGACAGTCCTTTGAAATCATTTAGTTTTCATTCATTCTATCCTGAAACAGAACATTGTTGTCCAGCCACAACATTGTATTCCTTCTCACAGACTGAACACCAAATCATAAACACTCAGAGATGACTACACACGGTAAGAGTAGTGTTTTATATAGTCTATAAAAACTAATGCATTATATCTACAGCTCCACACTCACTCTGGCCTGTGGTATGTACAGTATGTGCACTACACAGTGCCTTCTGCTTTAGTGCCCTTGTCTCAAATAAAGACGCGTTTAGGATTCAGCCAGCTACCTCAGAACTAGTGTTATCTTTATGGCATGTCCGTGTAAAGCCAAAAAGGTCTCACATCCTATTTAAAATGCAAAATGGAGCCGATTTTGTTTTGTAAGTGAGCCTAAACTCTTCACTACCCATCACCTGTAAATCGGATCAAACCCAAAAAACCAAGGAAGCCTTGCTGCCTCCTGATTCCCTGCAACGATTTATCAGGAAGAAAATAGCAACTTTACCTCGGTCAATCTCCGAAACTAGGTACTCCACGGAGCCGGCAGCGGTGTGCTCCCCGACCACGACCAGTAAAGAATATTTATCACTGCTAAAACCGGGATGGGATGAAGTTGCGCTGGCGTTTTCCATTCTGTTCACTCCGTCGATGCGCTGCGACGCCATGTTGAGAAGTTTTAGTCGAATGAGGCGCAGCAACCACGCCCCTTATTTATACGAGGAGGCGTGTACAAGATGATGGACAGGACATTTGAGCCAATCGAATCTCACAGAAGTGACGCCCAGATTCTACAGGGAAGTTCTCGTTAATTTAGACTTTTTCCAAACGTGGTAGTAGTAATGAAGAAAAACGGAGAGATGTATTGCCAGTAAACAATACTATTCATTTGTCCAAAATTAAAACCACCGTTCATTGGTTTTAATGAACTTTTGTTCCTCATTAATTGCATTATTTTCATTGTTATAATTACTCACTCATTGTCTATACCACTTTATCTGGTTTACAGGGCTGCAGGGGGCCCAGAGCCTATCCCAGGTAACTTAGGTGAGGTACACCCTGGACAGAGTGCCAATCCATGCATACGTACACACACTCACATGTTCATTCACACAACAGCAGTTAGCTTAGTCTGCATGTGGGAGGAAACCCAAAAGACCCAGAGGAAACCCACCAAGCATGCAAACTCCATGCACACAGACCCAGGTGGGAATCAAACTCGGACCCTGAAGGTGCAAGGCAACAGTGCCGCCTGTTAATATTACATTATATAATATTCTTTCCCCTATTTTTGAAGTTTATTCGTTCCTTTAATATATATTGTTGTATAGATATACTATGGCACTATTAATTTCTGGATTCTGATCATCTTACATTTCATGCCATAAGTGACAAAAGCAACTACTGTATCTCACAGTGCAATAAATATAACTGTAAAATCATGTATAAGTTTATGAAGATCAATTCCTTAATGATGTAATTGTACATCACTTTGATGTAATTAATTGTAATCATTTGTTGCCAAATACTACTTTAAGCATGCTGTAATAGAAAAAAAATCAAATCCTCAAGGTATTAATAATAACATTTCTTCAAGACAGCACCTTGTCATTGAATATTTTCTGATAACAGCAAGAAATGGAGTGTTTTATTCCTTGCATAAGTTAGACCAGTCATTTCAAATCTATTTTCCACTCCTGTTCCTCTTTTCTGATGCAATGTTTGCTGTTTCAGCACTGCATCATCAAGTTCACTGTGTTTTAAGAGAAACTGTGCGTATTACACCATATGTAGTGCACTGCACATCTGATAAAGAGTCATCTGGAATTCAAGGAATTCAGGAAACTTATGGTACTGTATTTGGTATTTTGTGTAGTAGTGAAATATGTTCTTCGTCCTTTAGCTGCTTACATTAGGTGTCACCACTGCAGATCATCCAATCTGCATATATCATCTGGCACAGCTTTTTACAAACCTATAGAATATCTAACCCTGACCGTCACACCCATATGTATGTCTCTTTAAACTGCTGCCACAGAGGTTGATCCACACAATTGTATAGAATGTTTTTGTATGCTGTAGTATTGAAATTTCTCTTCACTGAAACAAAGAGGCCTAAACTTGTTTCATCATGACAATGCCTTGTGCACAAACCGAGATTCATAAAGACATGGTTTGCCAAGGATGGGGTGGAAAAACATCACCACATTAATTCCTGGTCCATGGAGTTTTAAGGCAACAAGTGAATTTAACACTTAAAATCTAAACTCAATCTAATTTTTTTTTTTTTTTTTAAACTTTTAACAATATTGATATTTCATTATTTGTTACTGTCTACAGATTTATGGCACACACAGCTTCAAAGACTACCCATTTTGCCCCATCTAGTGGTATCTAAGTGCTGAATCTGGTCAGTTAAACATTTAAACACATTTTTAAACACATCTTGTCATGTCGCAGAGAAACTGAAAAACACATTGTGGTGGAAAATGCTAAAAAGCACTGGCACTGGAGACTCATTCCAAAAGGACAAAATAACGACAAACTAAAAATAAATTAATAAATAAGGTTCACCATATTGATTATTATAAGTTTGTCTTCATTAAATAATAGCACATTGTTCATATATTTCTAAATTAGATTTAGACTATGTGGATATATATATAATGTAATAAATTTTTTTAAAAGCCTTTAAGGCATGCTGTCATAGTGATCAAACATAACAGTAACATTTCTTCACTGCACCGCCTTGTCATTGCTTTTTTTCCAACAAAAGGCTGTCTTTTATCACAAGATGCTTTCAGCTGTTTGTAGGTTTCATAAAATGCTCTTGTCACCATCAGTTTAAATCCCAGGACTTGTAGAGTGCCACTGTTAGGTCCCAAAGTAAGACCTTTAACCACCAAATATAAGTGACTGGATTATAAACCTGTATAAAACAAATCGACTCAGTTGGTCAGATCTTCTGACATACTATAAGAACACAGATGAAAAGGTAATATTTATAAAATGCATTTATTTTAGTTATGGATGCCACTATTTACAGTTAAAAGACGTAGTGAAGGAGAAAAGTCACATCGTCTCACAAACACTTCAGGATGGAAAAGCTGCACGTGGTTCCACCAGGACAGGTACACACCTTCCCGAAACGAGCACCTTTCCGAATGGCACACTGCTCCCCTGCATCACACTGAATCATTAAATACATTAAGTGATATATATATATATATATATATATATATATATATATAGACTATGTAATGTAATATGATAAATCTCATTCAGGCAATAACTGCACTATAACAATATACATCAGTAGAACAGGCTCTTTTAGCATCCTATCAATTCAATGTAGCATCCATTAATTTCAGGTTATTTCTATAATCTCCCATGCCAATCCATGTAATTAGTGCTATAGCTATCTGTATGTGTTTGATTATGGATAATTAACCAGACTGTAGTGGGATAAGTACCCCTGATTTAAATGTTTTAACATCTCGGATCTGTGTGCGTGGACTCCTTGCGCTTGGTGGGTTTCCTCCAGGTACTCCGGTTTCCTCCCATAGTCCAAAGACATCCAGGTTAGGCTATCTGGTGTTCCCAAATTGCCCATAGTGTGCGAGTCACAACCGGGTGTCAAACTGGCACCCTGACCCCTTAAGTAACTGCCACCGAAATGACATATCTACAGGGTGGCATGTGGGCGGACAGTAAATTTGCTAACATTTAGCCTGCTTTCTTTGCAAATGCCTGGTTAGACCAGTGTGGATTGTAGAAGTTAACATGCAGGAAGGGAATTTCTTGGCAAGGATCGTATATTTACATGATATTTTACTTATGATAAGCTAATTAAATATCAAGAAATAAAGTATTAGTCATACACGTAAATGTCAAATTTACATAGATTGAATTAGGTCTTTAGGTCGTTTTAAAATAAAAAGAATCTTGTAAGTTACAAATACACACACCCACATACACACACATATAGTCTATATATTCTCTCACCGAAGGAACCCAGCCTAACCTCTTCTCTGTGGATGGATTTTGTTTATTCCTCAGTTTTTCAAGGACCTCTTGAAGAGCTTCGATCTACAGTATCAAAACAAAGAAATGAGATTTTTTTTTCATTTATCTCATCCATCTTTATACAGCCTCCACTTTCAGAAAAGTCATGTTTGAAAAAGAAAAAATGCTATTGTAATTTGTTTAAAAAAATAAAAAAAAAACTCTCACCAGCTCTTTTTCCTCTTGAGCCTTCATGTCATCTTCAATTGAGCGACTCTCAACTAAATCTTCGCAGTTTCCGAGCCAGACAAAGACAAAGCATGTGAGAGTAAGAATCAGGAGACGCTCGTTGCTCATGATGCTGATGGTCACCGTGACTGGATTTAGACTGATATAATTGGAGCTGTGTGAGAAATCCAAGCTCATCTTTATACTTTTATACCCCTGCGATCACATCAGTTTAATAAAAAATTAATGACAGGAAAGAGAAAGGGGTCAGATGTAAAAAGGTGAGGTCATGAACTTATCTACACACCCCTGACACATACTAATGGAGCAAACACAAAACCGGGGCTATTTTAAATCCTTCGTTAAGGATATGAGGACAAATCTGAACGTCACACACACCTCTTTGACCTGTGAGTGTCAAATATAACTATTCAATTACAAAATCCTCTTCTGGAGATATATTGACTCAGTCAATATATTTCAGGTATTAATATTAACAGCAACGCTGTTGAAATTTTTTTTTTAATTACATGTAAAATAAAAGTGGGGTTTAGGTAATTCTTAATTAGCTAATTCTCATGCATTTTTTTGTTTATTTTTTTGTTTTTGTTTATTTCAAGTTAAATTTATGTCTGTGATAAAAAAAATTAAGGATATATTTTAAAAAAAATAAGAAAAGGAATAAGTTGTTTTAATTTTATCCCCCCAACAGACATATGCTATAATAGTGTCTCTTCACAAAAAATGCTTAATGTTTAAGAATTTAATCAACATATTTACATTCTTAGGTACCTTTTATTGTACAGTTGACAGTAGAAAGGCATGTTTTGCGTGTTCAGTAAAAAAAAATAAAAAATCAAGCAAATCTACAGTGTCACAAACGTAAATGTATTTTATTGTGATTTTATGTGATAGACCAACACAAAGTGGCACATAATTGTAAAGTGGTAGGAAAATCATAAATGGTTTTCAATATTTTTTTTTACAAATATAATTCTGAAAAGTGTGGTGTGCATTTGTATTCAGCCCCCTTTACTCTGATACCCCTAACTAAAATCCAAAAACCAAACTGTCTTCAGAAGTCACCTTATTAGTAAATAGAGTCTGCCTGTGTGTAATTTAATCTCAGTATAAATACAGCGGTTTTGTGAATTTGTACAATGCTTTTAACAAATGTCATTGTCGCAAAGCAGCATATACTGTGTATATTAGACACAAGTGTGGATTTATTTTCTACATTCTATAACAAAAATGTTTATTTAAAAAAAAAAACCTATAACAAATATGGCATTAGGTAATTAAGTAACAACATCAACAAGAGGTCAGGTGTTCTGGAACAGTATCGTCAAGTGCTGCATTTATAAACCCATCAAGCACCATGTGAAACTGGATCTCATGAAGACCATCCCAGGAAAGCAAGACCAAAACTTACCTCTGCTGCAGAGAAGGAGTTCATTTAGAGTTACCAGCCAATGTACAGCACCTCAGATTAGATCCTTGATACAGCATAGATAAAGCCTAGATACAGATGTTATTGCATTATATCCCCAACCTATGTGGAGCTTTACTTGTTCTTAATGTCGGTTTCCGTTGGTTTCTCTAGATTCTCTCCTCTTAAAACAGGTGTTGAGATGTACAGTCCCGATCAAAAGTTTAAGACCACTTGAAAAATGGTTGGATCTTAACAAGGATTCAAGTAGAGCTTCAACATGCAACAAGAAGAAATGGGAGTGAGACAAAACATTTTTTGAGCATGCAATTTAATGAA
>JAQMYL010000007.1:14817679-14836061 GCA_030014365.1 Clarias pachynema | reverse complement strand
TTAAGAAAAAACTATTATACAATATAATATTTTTGGTGAAATATTACATAATATCTATAATTATTATTATTATTATTATTATTATTACTATTATTATGTCTAGGTAAGAAATAAAGGGAAAGAAACAGGAAGGCAAAGACAAATCTCCAGTGTTAATGATGACATTAAATCCTGATTTTTAAGCATCTACATTTACACATCCAGACATTACCAATGTCTCCATTTTCCATGGCGCGGATGTCTGGCCTTAGTCTGCAGTCAGTTTTGGGAATTGCAGCTTCGATTTCTTTATCAAGCTCATTTAGCTGCATGGCAAACAACGTAAAACTGTACATCTGCAGGAGAAAAGGAGAAAGAGAAACATCTTTTTTTATAGCGTAAGATTGAATGAGCCTCCAGATGACTATACCCCGATGATCAATGAAAAAAGTGTGAGTGTGAGAATATATGACAGGCTGCTAAGAGACCTGAGAAGAGTTGGCTGGTCGTGGTGAGATTTTCCAAAGTAAATGGCTGCCAGGAATCTCCTCCAGAGAATCACTGCCTGTCTGTGGGCTTTCCTCAGACTCAGCACTGGACCCCTAAGGATCACAGTGAGACACTGATAATTTAATTACACAAATCATAGCCATTAGCTAGCTTTTTTTTAATACTGAATGTAGATTTCTGTCGTTTAGAGTGTGCTCTAGCACACTATTACCTTTCAAATGGAGAAGGAGTGGGTAATGCATGAGTGTGCACATGTTTGTGATTACAGTGCAATTAATGTGCTGTGTGTGCTTTAGTGAAATACAAAAAAACTATTTAATTCCAGAAAGAGAGCTATGTGCAGAGTCTTTCCAAGTCGTATATAATATAGTTACTTTTATTTTGAGTTTAAAAGAACCATGTTAAACCACACATAAGGAAACGGCTGTCTCCAGCCTTCGCAAGCTCATAAGTCAGTGTTAGGTGGAAATAACCTAAAACAGTCCATGTCCAAAGTTAATTATTTTCCTATAACAGAACCTTCTGAAGTGTTTTATTCATCTTATACCACAACAATTTAGCAACAAGCAGCAAGTTAATGAGCAACACAGCACACAGACATTCATTCTCTTTTTAGCTCCACATTCATTTACAAGTTAAATAAAATCCACTGTAAAATAAAATTACACATAAATAAAATTTTCATTACAGTAAGATTTATACCAAGAATAACAAAATTGCAATTGCAAAATCATCATTTATGAAATATAGTTTAAGCAATTATATACAGATATTTGCCTTGAATACATGAATCACAATCAAGAAAAAAGAAGGAGAGCACACCTCTTTACTGCTTTTCCTCCCCTCTGTGACCTTATCGTTCTTCTTGTGAGCCTCAAACACTGCTGGATCAACTGCATACATGCATTCTGTCCATTTCCCATACAGAACACACACTTTCTTTTTGCTTTAAAAAAAAAAAAAAGAAGTGTGATTTTCTGTTTCTGTTTTAGGTCTTTAACATGTGGCATGACAAGTAGTCTGTAAAGTTTACCTTTTGTCAAGAATGTAGCCCTCTACTTTGTGCAGCTCTTTGCCAAACAGGCCACAAGGTTTGAAGCTGAGACAGCACTTTTCACCAGTTCTGGTAGAAAAACAGAACAGTATGATTATACTGTAGGATGTAGGTTATTGAATGTCTTATATTTTGAGTCATATTTTAGGAACTCTGTGACATAACCAAGACTTGATTTTCAATTACAAAACAATAATAATAATAATCCCAGCTTGCTGTAATTCTTTTCAGATTATATATCTATATCTGTTTGTAGTTTAATTCTCAAGTTGGCCAACTGGATTGTCAACATCAGAAATACTGATGAAATATTTCCACCTCTCTGGTATACTCTGGTATACAGAGGAGTTCATGGTCGACACAATGACTGCAAGTTGCCCACGTCCTGTGGCTGGAAAAACAAGCCCACATCATCACCCCTCCACTGACATGTTTATTGGTGGGTATGAGGTGTTTCTGCTGAAATGCTGTTTGGGTTTTGCCAAACATTATTCTGGGCATAAGTCATGTGGTTTGTTTAGATGTGGTTTTGTGAACCTCAGTCTCCATTTTACTGTTCTATTTAGAAAGAAGAGGCTTTCTCCTACCAACCCTCCTGAATAAACCATACTTGTTCAGTCTTCTTCTTCTAATAGTTCTGTCATGGACGTTAGCATTTAACATGCTCAATAAGGCTCAGTGAGATTGTCAACTGTCTTGAATGCTTTCTACTTTGAATACTCTTTCTCACTGTAGAACGGTGAAGTCCAAATTGTTTGGAAATGACTTTATAATCCTTTCCAGATTGAAGTGCAGCAACAATTGCTTCTCTAAGAGCATTGCTTTCCCTCTTGGCATTGTGTTATCACACTACTTAATGCTCCAGACCAGCAAACTGTCCAAACGTCTAATTTTTAGAGATCTAAACTGCGCTGACTCGTAGGTGAGATACTGTAGGGGTGTCAAAAGATTTCCTTTGTATACATAAATGATGTATGATCCTGAAGTAAATGATAACTGTAGTGCCTGATCAGCCAGGGGATTCCATGATCACTCACCTGTGATTGGTCACCTCCACGTTACCGTACTGTTCAATCCAAAGCTGCCCCACGATGATGTTGTGAACACAGCATGTCGGGTTTGTCCATGTATAAGCCTCATTGTACCTGAATGGGTTACAATTATCATCAGAATAAATTATGTCCAACACAATTAAACTGAACTCAAATAAACTTGTCAAATCTAAAATGTTTACAGCTGTGACATTTGTTTACATTCAAGTTCTACTGTGTATTTGAAGGGGTGTCAGGAATGGTACCACATGTTTTTGAAAAACAATACTATTTAAAAAAATTATGCGAGAATAATTAGAAAAGAGTAAGAGTTATAGGAAAGTAAATTAAGGTATGTTTTTTTTTGTATTTTATTTTTATAATGTATTCTTGTTTGATCTGGAAGGCGACCTTGGGTGACCAGTAAGGCACCTATATAAATAAAATGCATTATTATTATTATTATTAGGGTGCAAATATTTTTGACATTGTCTATACAAACAGAGCTAATCAATAAAAAATAATCAATGTGTTCACTGTACATTAGTGGTTAAAACACAGCGCCGTAGGATTCTAAATTCTGATTGGCCAGAAGCCGATGATTAATTTTCTCCAACAGAAGGTCTTACAGTAGTGCAGCTGCAAATAATACCCGTTTATATATTAATGAGCTCATTCTAATGTGTTATCATTTCTACTTGTCCAGCAGATCCTTCACATAAACAAATTTAAAAGCATGTGTAATAGTTGATGCGATTTAAAGGGTAATGTGTTTATGTTACATTTATGGTCTCCCCTGTTTGCGCTGTGTAACAGTCACAGGAAAAGCTGTAACATGTTTTCTGACATCTTCAGGATTACGCTTTGTGATTTCATGATAACATGAGAGGCTATGTAGGAAATTAGTAAGGGACATTACATCATCATGTCCTGTGTTATTCTCTTATGACAACACAGCTCATTGTGTTTTTACAGCAATATGTAATTAAGCAAGCAATATGTCTTGTGTTCGTTCTTACTTAGGCAGCTCGAGAGTCATGAGGCCTTTCGGCTCGGCCTCCACACTTTTACCCCAGAACTTCAGCTTGGGGTAGATGGACCCATGGAAAACAAAGTCCTTCTGCAGGCCCTCAGCATGGAAAGCACTAACTGGAGGATGGTGACTCACCTGCTCAGAGATCACCCGGAAACCCAAATCCTCTCTGAGGAAAAAAACAAAGTAGGACCTTTTAAGTATATCTGTGTGTTCCTGAGACCACTGACTGTTATGGGTTATCTATTATGGGTTCCACTACAGGGCGCATTCAGTCCCAATGGGTTGTAGCGCACATTTTAAATTATTGTTATTAAATTTAATTAATTAAATTGGCCAATGAAACATGTACACCGTTTAAACACATTATAACTGGGTGTGTGTATTATATTCACCTGATAAGTTCGTAGGTCTCCCCAAGCAGGGGGTTAAAGGGTTTCCCGGTTCTCTCCCACTGAGACGCCACTGCAGACACTGCAAATGCTGCTACGCACTGACAAACATACACACACACAAATACACATGTACCGCTTAGTACATAAAGAACTACACATGCTATTTTACTGTTCAGTCAGTATCTAGTATTTAGATCAAGTACATAATAATCAGGAATAATAATCAAAACATTAACTCATTGCTGTGTTTACCATCACTGTGCATAAACTTATAAAACAGTTGTCAATTTGACTTGGAAACCAGAAGGACAGGGATGTTTTGTCTCTGACATGCGATCTAGTGGATGCAGCATTTAATCCTGCAGATGTACATCAAGTACACAGGCATGTGTGTTTGAACAAAGTCTTGCATCAAGTATACATCATTAGGCCGTTTCACACCAAACTGGTAAGTAATTATTGTGCTGTAGTGGAATGTTGTGCTGTGTATACAATAAATACATATACAATAAATATACAAACTGTGTATATAATATGTATGTTTGTCTCTATAATATCCAGCATTTAGTTTCTATAAATGCCCGCTATTAGTTTAAATTCCTGTTCTTCATGTCAGTTTACCTTCATTCTCTCGATGGAGTCGGTGGTGTCATTAGCCTGCTGGATGAGATAAGTGTGCTCCATGTACTCTGTGAGTCTCTGTAAGAAGCTGAGCGGCTCATTGAAGATAACCGGCATGGTGATCTTAGATAGCTCCTAAAGACAGAGACAATGTCCAGGTTTGCACAAAGATTATGAAATAAGTAAAAAAAAAAATACTGCATTGCAAGATCAATGCATTCTACAAGCCTTAAAGTCCAGGTGAAAATAACAGCTCTAAAACCACCTGAATCTAAAACTACAGCCAGGTGTAGATCTGATTAATAAGAACTGCATTTTGTAAACCAAAGCACCGATAGAAATGCTTGTTTAAGAGTGTTTTTGAAAATTACGGAACAATATGAATATAAAAATGGCTTAATGAATTTTTTTCTTATGTAATCATTCTATGAATAAAGGCCCTGTTGGGATAAGGTGATATTTATTAATAACCAAAGAATCCCTAATGGAAACCCTCACAAATCTGATGGAAACCGTGAAAAATTATAAAAACAAAAAAAAAAAATTTCACCTTTTACACATTTATAATAATTAGTTTTAAGAAAAAAAATCTGAAATGGATTTTTCACAAAAAAAATTCTATAATAAATATTTCATATATTATCGAACTATACTTTTTTCAGTGTAATAAAAACAAGATGAAAATATGACAACAACCACATTAATATATTAGTAACTCCCTAACGTTGTCTAAAGTTTGCGTTTGATAAAGAATGGACCGTGAAACATTGGAAAAAGTTCATGTGGGCTAGTGCCACCCATACAGGCTGTGGAGGCTGTGTTATGATCTGGGGTTGCTTCAGTTGGTCAGGTCTAGGTTCAGGAATGTTATGTGCCGAAAACTGAGGTTAGCTGACTGCCTGAATTTATTGAAAGACCAGGTTTTTCATCAATGGTTTTTTTTTTATTCCATGATGTCACAGGAATATTCCAAGATGACAATGCCAAAATTAATTGGGCTCAAATTATGAAAGAGTGGTTTAGGGAGCATGAGACTACCACACTAACAATGTAATTAAGAACATCTTCCTTTTAATCCATTTATTCCGGGTTTAATAAAAGAAACATCTACTTTTGATTAACTAAAACCATATCACCCTGTAACTGTCAATTCAGTGATTGTTCAAGTTCAGTGTTTTTACCATTCCGATGCACTTTCTCAATATGCTCCAGATGCTGAAGTTGTTTCTGGAAAACATGGGAGCTGGCAAACTTGTCCTGAGGAACAGAAACAAAAAACATCAATAGAAGATGTTTTCTAGATTAATATTATCTCAATCTTATAAATTGCATTGCATTGCATTACATTAAACATATGAGACAAAGAAAGTAGACTGATTTTACTATATTTTATGGCATAACTAAATTTTAAATCATTAACACACATCACCACAATCAGGGGCACTGCTGGAGATTTTGGGTCCCTTGAAAATCTAATTTATTCAGGGCCACCTGGAACCGTCCAGAAATACCCCCTTTACAGCACTGCTGACCACAATATGCAATGCTTTAATAAACCACAATTAGGCCTTGTTTTCTCTGAACGCTGACATCTTAGAGGTCAGTTTCCTAAGTGTTGATAATTCATGACACTTTAAATTTAAATTATTACATGCTACTAAAGTATGGTTTAATAAATAATAAGGAATATTATAGTATTTGATTGATTTTTTTCATAATGTGAAAGGATAAACACTGTTAGCAGCACTTTTCCACTGGTATAATTTGGCACAGCCACTAATTCGAATCCAGGACGTGGAACATTAGAGTGTATTAAAAGTGCCATGTGAGCCAGTAAAGATGGAAGCCGGTTCTCATCGCTCATGTAAAAGAGCTGGCTCATTGAGGCGTCTAGTTCACGACTGACACATCACTAGTCCAGTTGAGTGTCGTGGCTGAGTGTTGTGTTGCACGAGAAATAAATAACCAAAAACTTTAGCATGTGCACACAAAAAGTCTATCATCCTCTTGTCAACAAGACCGTAAACATCTCTAGGGAAAACAATGCCAGTATACTAAAAACTCTGACAGGAAGTCTGGAGAACTATTCCTCATTACTACATTTAAATCACAAGAAAGTCTGGCTCTTTGGAATCAAATGCATATAATGACTTTCATTAGAAAAACTTTTATTTAGAAGTATGTTCTCCACTTGAATTGGACATATATAATTTATTCATTTTCTTAAAAGTTGCTATTAATTTTGGCCTCACAGACAAAGTAATCATTAGTGAACACAGATAAAGACATCTCGTCTTTGTATAAGGCACTCTGTTAATGCCATTATCGGTTTTCACAAATTACATGAAAAGTTCAAATTACTAGTCGTTACGCTTGGCTGCTTCATCAGTCTTTTACAATTTTAATGCAAGCTCCTCCTACGACGCACACCAACTAAATTATTTATTTAAATTATGACCAAAACAAAACACAGCACCGAGGAAATAAAAAATAAAACTTTACATATTTTATTAAAAACTTCATATTTACTTTTGCATAGAAATTGTATTTTGGAACATTGCAGCTAATGAATAATTTTGGGATCATACCTGGAGCAACTGTCATTTCACACTGTAAATTTGTTCAATACGTACATTACACACCTGTGCTTTTTGGCTCCTTCGGGTTTGGCTCCTTCATCCTCTTCCCCCTCATCACCATGCCAATCGTTCTGGGACATCCTCTCTCCGGTGAAACAACTCTGCACGCTACCAAAGCGCTCTGACCTGCCCTCGTCCCCTTCCTCGAAAGAACAACTCAACTCTAGGCAGCTCTGTGAATGCTCAGAGTCGGAATCTATAGCAAACACACACACACAGACACACGGGACATGCTAAGTAGAGAAGCTGCCATCAAGCTACCTGATGAAACCAGAGTAGGGGATCAGGTGGCTTTTAAAGGAGCCGAAATGCTACGATGAATGAAGCTGCACATGAAACACTCAAAACCAGACATACAATTTTTATTTACTGCAAAAAAAGTTGTTTAGATTATATGTATTACTTTAATCCCTGATCAGTTTACTGAAGCTTCAGACATGATGCTGAAAAACTTCAAAAGCAGTCGATTGTTTTACTGCAATGAATCATTAATGAGACCAAAATAATGTTTTTTGTTCCTTAAACTACTGGTACTGTGTTCAGAACATGCAGTTAACTCTGAAATTAATTTCACAGCTTACAAAATGATGAAAAACATGTGTATGACACATGCATTGGTGATATTATGGTGTCAAACATACTGTATGTTCCTATCTCCCCATTGGTTCACATGTACTTTTACAAACATAAGTGAGTAAAGCCAAGATTTCAGAAACACGCAACTATTCCCAATTCTTTGTAAATTAGCTATGACACCAAAAAGCTACAAAATACAAAGTATTGGCTCAAATGATTGCTCTGTCCAATCCTGTAGCAGATGTGCGGTGGCATTCTTCCAGATACCTACTCACAAATTTAGTTCCTACCTGCAACTACAGTAGTGCCTGCAAATAAATGAACAAAATCCTATCCTGTAATTTACATGTGAATAGAGATAATGAGAAGATAAATTATCTTTGAATGAAATAGCAGAGATTATTGGTGCCTCTGGTGCATGTACTTGGCTAGTTCAATTAGCTTGCTTTGCTAATATGCTGGCATAACATAATCCATTTAATCAATTACTTTTTGAGCGAAAAGATTGAGTTGATTGTACAGAAAAGTCAATGAGCAATTTTGCTATATTTACAAAATAATCTATCAGAAGGGCTCTTGCATTAATTAAAATAAACATTTTGAAATGATCGTTTCATTACAATAGCATTTTTACATCTTTTTGTGCAACATTTTTCATTGTTCTATATTTTCCTTCATAATGTTGGAACATGAAGATGGAAGATTTTACATGTGTACAACCCTATATTAATATTCCAAAAATACTGATTGCAAAATAGATTGTTGTCAAGAACAAACAAGCCTCCAGACTCACGTCTCACATCCAGTGTTCCTGGGATAAGCCTCGGTCAACTTCCACCCTGACTATGATAAAGCATCTACTGAAGATGGATTTTTGATGCATATTATTTAAAAGGCTGCAAATACTTTTGGAGCTGATAGTATAGCACTTATTGGAAAATGACTGCTTTTAAAAGAAGATGAAGGAGCACTAACGGGAAAGTGCATCGTAGAAGTCGTCCTCGCTGAGAATGGCACTGCGGGGAGACGAGCCTCGTACCACAGACTGCTCCAGCTCATGATGCTCTGTAGCCAAAGTCTGCAGAGCCTCCGAAAGGATCTTGTTCTTCTCCACTTCCTGTTCCAGCTTGAGGCAGCGTGCCTACACACACACACACACACACACACACACACACACACACACACACACACACACACACACACACACACACACACACATTTACTGACTGTCCTAACAACTGCCCTTAGACTTCTATTATAAACAAGATTTTTGGTTGATTTCAACATGTTTTTACAGAAATGGAGAAATTCAGGTACATATCTAGTCTCTTATTTTAAATTCAGCAGGCATTCCTGAACTGAAATGCATTTATCTTATGCAGGTATCAATTCAAGGTCAGGCATTTTAAAGTTGTAACCATTAAAATATTTTCCCACTGAAAGAAACCATGACAAACTCTACATTAAAAACCTAATCTACTGCTGGGAAGAAAACATTTCTCGTCACATTTTAAACTTTACCACAGGAAATGTTGTTCTCACTTGTTATCAGCATCATCTACCCACACTGTCTCATTACCGGAGGTAGGTAATAAATAAATAAATAAATAAATATCCTACTGTGCCTAAACATGAGTCTTTTAGTTGTCTCTTCACTCCACAAATCAGTGTTAGCACCAACATGACTGGCAAAATAATCGCCGAGTCATTCACTCAGGTCTGCTGTGTTCTATTGCATACTATGCACATTTACTTTGTGTGTTATTAATTATACAGCCTACAAGCATCTGTTATTGGTTTGAAGACATGATTGGGACTATCACTGACATTTTGATTTATTACAACCTAATTATGAACTGAACTGCCCGGACTTATGCCCAGTTATTAATTTCAAACAGATGAAATTTTAGCAAAACTATTATTGGGCTCTGGAGGATGAAAAGTAGTTAGTTAGCTGCATTTGTTGAGATCCAGAAGAAGCAAGAAAGTAAGATTGCCTTATTTTAGCTCTTTTATCAGCTATTGCTAGCACTGCCATGAAATCCCTCCGCTGCTGATGCTGAATGACATCATTGCCACATGCACATAGGCAAAATCTCACTTGGCCACTTATCAGATATACATATAAAACCTATGACCACATAAGAAAGTTGTAAAAATAAATAAATAAATAAGAAAAAAAGCATCAGATTAGCTTATTCAGTCACTTCATCTTCAGGCTGGTAAGATGAACAAAGCTAAAGAAAGGCTAGAAAGGAACTACAGTATAATAAACATATTTTAATGTTCTTTTTATAAAATATGTCAGTGTATGTTTATTTTAAAGTATATAAGTCATTAAAAATGGCTGGTCTCAAAAATCATCTAACAATTTTTTTCCAGCAGATATAACATTTAGAATAATAATAATAATTAAAAAAACACTAGACTATATCTTTAAACATCACCACTATGAATATAACAAATCTAGCACTTTAGCAGTTTCTGGTCATATTGATTAAGATAAGAATATTAATGCCATGAATAATCTGATAGAACAGAAGCAGACTGTCATGTTCCAGTACACTCAGTTAGAAATACAATCCTTTGGGTATCATGTAACTGGTGGCCCTTTGCAAAAACATGCACTGTTAGACCTGATGGACTGCCATCACTCCTGGTGTCTCTTACACACAGGGTAATACAAGGACAAGGTCACAAACATCAGTCATGTCCAGGACACACCTATCTGCTGTTTCAGCCAAATACTTTGTAGAGTTTAGTGCAAATGTTTCAACAATGAAAAGGCAGCTATGGCAAAAAGATAAATACAGCCAAAACATGGTATTGGTTCTAAAAAGTCTCATCTAGGTGTAGTGTTCATAACTTTTTTGATCTTAATTGTCATTCAGTTGACAATTCAGAATGGCAAATTTAGATTTAACCTGAAAAGAAATAAACCCACAAAAGTGCATTATTCTAAATTGCACAATTGTTTACATATTGCATTATGAATGTGAAATGGTTATGGACACTACAGGGTTTTTTTGGGGGGAAAGATCCATAATTTTGCAGGAAATGCCTTAATTTAAGCAACAATTTTTACAGGTCATACATCAATTTTAGTATCAATACTGAAAGAAGTATAAATAACTTGCATTTTCAATTATTATTATTTGAAGCCAGATAGTATAATACTGAAACATGGCAATTTTTGGGGCACATATAAAATAATCTCTCCGAAACAGCTGAAGTTAGCAACTTGCAAATTTTTAGGGAAGAGAGATTGGTCACTTCCATGTTGCTTAAACTTTAGAAGAAACTTCATTGGCAAACACATTTTCTGTATTATATGTATAACATAAATAAAATCAGCAAACATACTGTGTTTTGGCTCATAGTTTGTTGGACTTCAAATTCAATAATTTAGTTTATAGTATAGTTCAGCTGAATTCTCCATTCTGATTAGAAGGATTTGTAATCAAGCTCATTTACAGGGATTTGTACCGTAGAATATCCACATATCCACATAAAAGGATTCTAAAAAATCCCCCTATCAAACTTGCTAAAGATCATCAACCCCATGCTCCTAGGTTTGCTCTGCCTCAGTACCATGCTATCACACATGGAGTAACACACCTGATCTCATAACTTCAAACTGATAAACCATCACCTCTTCGTATTACTACCTGAGAAATATCCATAACAAAACACCACGTGTGACAACAGTGATGATCATTTTCCTGATACAATCACAGCATTGACTATATTTTATTTAAACTACTCAACTCATTTCATATGCTAATGAGAACAAGTTTGAGTGATTTAGAAAACATGAATATGTTTTCACACCACACTTTTCCAGAACTTTGTCCTGAGCTTGTTTTAAAATTTCATTGGTCTCCATGATGGATATAAATATTTACTGACATTATGCAACACTTTACTTGCATGCAAATTAGGAGTTTCTCAGGAATGGAGGTGACTACAGTACTTATGTATTATTTTAACTTTATGTTTTTTATTAATGTATACATTTATAAAATAACAGTACCAGTCAAAAGTTTGGATACACTTTCTAATTCAATGTTTTTTGTTGTGATACATTTTCTACATTCTGGAACAATACTGGAAAATTGTTATTTTAAGACATGAAAGTCAGCTGTTTTGGAGAAGTTCTTGCAAGAACAGTATTACCAAGTGCATTTGCAAAATCCGTTAAGCAACATGATGAAACTGGCTCTCATAAAGGCCATCCCAGGAAAGCAAGACCAAAATTTACCTCTGCTGTAGAGGAGAGTTAGAGTTACTAGCCTCAAAAATCATCAATTAACAGCACTTTAGATTCACCTAGAGCTCAAGCCCTAGAGCCATTATGAAGGCTTTACAGAGCATAAGTAGCAGACACATCTCAATATCAACTGTTCAGAGGAGATTCTTGCAAATTTTGGATGCCTTCAGCATTCCTTTACAATGAAGAAAGAAAGAAAGATCAGGAAACGTTATAGAGTTAGAAAGTGTGCCCAAACCTTTGACTGGCAGTGTATATCAGTTTCCCTGTGCTTCAGTATAATGTGCTAATTTGTGTAGTTTATTGACTCCTAGTAACATGCATTTCACTTGTACAATAGGTGGAAAAGGTCCAGGGAGGTAAATACTTAAATTAATCATTAATCAGCATGAAAACAATGCAAAGCAAAATGTTCATTGGTTGTGCCCTTCAAATTTGACTGCTTTGTAGTAAGCACTTCGTATCGCTTCTGTTTAGAAGTATGCAGTACGCCCTGCAGAGAGTTCGGATCAGACTGCATTGCTAGCATAACTAAACATAATAATGGGCCAAACATTATGAATTCCACAATTATCTTACCAGTTTCCTTAATTCTAGACCTCCTGAATTCACGCTTTTTATTTCCGTTTAAACACATTTTTCACTTTCCTGTTTCTATTAATATTGAATCCATTAGGTTTCTAATTGGTCACAATTAAAACAGACATGATTACTGCAATACATTAGTATTCTTGAATGACTTTCTTCTTTATCTATCATTAGTGAATTAAATGTAATAAGTTGCTCCGTACCCCTTCCTGTTTGGAGAACAAATCTAGACATTGACGGAGATACAAACAGGTCTCACTGGATGCCTCACACATCTCTCTGAGCTTCTGCACCACAGGCCCCGGGAGGCCTGCACATATACAACACACACACACGCACACACACAGGGTAAAGAAATTAATTAACATCATAATTAATTAATAAAAAAAAGAACGAAAATATCTTAAATATTGTCTGATCTATATAGTATTTTCCAAGTAAACTTTGCTATGTTTAATTATTTATAAAACTCAAATGTAAATTCTGACTAAAAATAGATTTCATAAACTTTAAATATTATTAATAATAATAATAATAATAATTATTATTATTATTATTATTATTATGACATATGATGTCATCTTTTGCATACAGTATGCCTGTTTTCTCCAAAATTCATCCTGCATGCTGTCACACAACTAAGCAGTGCTTAAAGTTATAGTTACATCTGAAGTCTGAGAACTGACGTTTCA
Source organism: Clarias pachynema (assembly GCA_030014365.1). Lineage (NCBI taxonomy): Eukaryota > Metazoa > Chordata > Actinopteri > Siluriformes > Clariidae > Clarias > Clarias pachynema. Next base: position 14,822,673 of record JAQMYL010000007.1, on the reverse strand, counting down.
GCATTAAAAAATCAGATTTGGACACAGCTCTTGGTATGCCATTCTCAACATAATTCAAACAGAACATGACTGACACCCAGGGGAATATTTTTCCCCAAAAAATAGATACCTTTACGGGATCCATTTGAGTAATAAATAAATAAGTAATGGAGAAAAAATCTAGTCCTGGAACTTCCTCTCCTAACATAAAAGCTATCTGCACTTTTTAAAAAATGAATTAATAATTAAGCAATATAAATATGTCTGTTTTTACCTTCACTGAGTGCATCCTCTTTTACCATGGAGAAGAGGGACAACACCTCAGATTCCAACTTCCCATGACACATCTCAGCCCGCTGTAAATACGAGTGAAAGAAAATGAGCTACAACCAAAACCACATCACAGCATCACAATGATGGTGATCCAATGTTTTGGACTATTCTGGGCTGCTAATTATGTTCTAATAAATATTTTATATAGATGATATGTGTATGCATACAAGATTATTAGTGATTCAAGCGTATGGATGAAACAAGTATCATACGAAAGCTCCTAATTTGTTTAAAAAACACCTTGTTGTACCTTAAATGAACCCTTTCCTTCCTTATGAATTATGTCACCGAATAGAAAAGAAAGTTTAAAGAAAAAGATAAGCTTGAGATAATCTTGAGATAAGCTGTGGTTTTATACAAATACATCTCCTTCAATAAAACCAACCTTTTTGCTTCAAAGGGATTACATGATTAATAAACTAATACTATTGAATTTATGTATTTACAACTACATTCTGAAGTCTACAAACACTCATTATGAACATGAATGTCATGGAAACATTAGACTTCCAATGATTTATTTGAGCTGGTCTTTTTCTTTGGGAAGAATGATTGTATAAAAAACATCTTTATTAGAAGAAAACCCCAATAATTTGGTGCACATGTTTTTAGAATTAAGCAATATCTAAAGAGAAGAAGTGCTGTTGTACACGGCACAGCTGAAGGCATTACAGCCGTGCTGATATTTACAACTCGAGTGTGATGTTGCTTTTATACAACAGTTCCACAAGTGCCATTTATTATCAACAGATTATGATTTTTTGTTTATTCAGTTCATTTATTTAGTTATCTCGCTCCGCCAGCACGTATCCTTCTGTGCTTAGTCGGAACCAACTAACTGCGACTGGCAAAATTGGTAACCGACAGCTAGTGATCGAAAGTTAATTGTAATTAACAGAGGTGAAAGTCGTTTTTTTAATTCTCACTAGTACTATGTAGTTAAAATATAAGATAATAAACCATGGAGGTGGCAGACAGACCACGGAAACAAATCACTTTAGAATATCAGCTAACTTCCGTTTTCCAGGGTTGAATTTCAAACAACATAAAATGGAAAGCTAGAGTGCTATGTACATGTATGGTGTAAAATCCCGTCTGTCACACAACAATTAGCTAGTTAGCTGTGTAGCTCACATTAGCCATGAAACACCTGTCATGCAGAGTGATTCATATATACACACACATTACCACTTGTGGAAAACCTCTCAACCAATCAGATTACTCGGTCGGAACTAACTGTTGTATAATAGGTTTTATGATATCAAGACAGGCGCAAAAATATGCATACATAATCCGAAATATACCTGACCAGAACATTAGCACCAGTAATCTGTCTGTCTATCTACCTACCTACCTATCTATCTACTGAAGCCACCTACCTATATACCAGCTTAGGGACAGCACATGAAAATAAGTGATTCTGTTGATAATTACTATATTCATATTTACTGTCATCTAACTTAAATTATCTAAAAAAAAAAAAAAAGCAATAAATAGATCCTATCTCACCTGCAGAGACTCTGTTAGCTCACCCAATGATATCACCTCATCCTCATCTTCCTCACTGTCCTGATCCTGTGAGCAGTAATGAGTGCTGAAAGCAGAGTGTGCCTCGATAGCATCCAGCCATTTCTGTAACAAACACACACACACACACACACACACACACACACACACACACACCTCTCAATATTTAGACCATGTGGCATCGTGAGTGTGGGTATGAATCACAAATACAATTTATTAGGAATCAAATATAGTAATCAAAACCTGTTCTTACTTTTCTGGTGGCTTCTGGGTCACCTTTTGGTGAGACTTTAAAATTATGGACACTGTCATCAAAGTACTTGACTGTGAAGTAGCCCTTGTCTTTAGTCTGTGAGAGTGAAGGCAGATATTAAAACACTGACTAAATTAAAAAGAAGCATAAATAGATCTTGTAAAACATATTGATCTTACACTACAATGAGCCTGGGTCAGGGCTTTGCAGCCTTTCCTCTGACTGTTGGATGAGGCATCAGACCTGAAATCAGGACAAATACAAGAAACGTTAATCAGATTCAGTAAAAAAAATATTTTTTAATATATTACTAATTACTAAACACCAAAGGCCGATCAGGGTGTCACTGACTGGTGCAGATGGGTGTATCCTGGAGGTATGACCTAATTAAAGACACTGCCAGCCCTCAAAAAGTTACACAGTCCAATATTTCATTTGAAACACCTTTAGCTTTGATTACAGCATGCGACTCGTTGGCCAATTCACATGTGAATCACACTTTCACATCTGAGTTCTGGAATATGACCGAGCCACCAGGGAATTAAAAAAAAATAAAATAAAAATGCAGCAATGTGATGTTTTTCAGATCGGATACATTTACATTTAGGCGTTTGTTATCCAGAGCGACTTAGGAAAGTGCTTAAGTTTCCATCATTGGATAGATCCTTACACTTGGTTACTAGGTTACTAACTAAGTACTATCAGTGAAACACTGTTGGAAAGTTTTTTTTTTTTAATGGGGCGAGGATTAATTCAAGTACTGAAGAAACATCTTAAGTTATCCCTTAAAGATTGCCAGAGACTCAGCTGTACAGACATCTAGACAAAGTTCGTTCCACCACTTAGGTGTCAGAACAAAAAAGAAAGAGGATACATATCCAATACGCAACTTGACTGGAAACTTGGTTTGGAATCCATGCAACTTTTTTTTCATGCCTTTGTGCACGCGCCAATGTCAGTCAGCAACGGCAGCGCTGGAATTTCAAAGCAGTGCTAACAGTTAAATTGAAGCATATTTTTGCTAAAATCTAATCCATTGTTTGAAATTAATAAATGGCCGCAAAAGCTCATGATGTGTTTTTTTTAACCCAGATGGCATTAGCAAAGGCATATTGATTTTCGTATACGCTCTGCGAAAGGACAGAGCACATTAGAGTCAGATCAAATTAGTCAGATGAAAGTCACTTGTAATTATGAATGTGACCTGTCATGACATGCAAAAAAAACAAAAAAAAAAACAGACTTAAGCAATATGACTTGTAATGTGAACGTAACCTTTTGAATCACATTTCTTCCACAAAGTTGATGATTCAGGATCCTTTCAGGTACTTTCCCATTTATAATCATCAAGACAAACCAACTAATACTAGTATCCAAGCTCATAGCTTCATAGCTGAACTTATCTTTAGCCATGCTGAGGATAACCTTCAAAAACACTCACTGGTTTGAGTACAATGACAAAACTCCATCTTGAAGAACGACCCAACAGGAACGCCAGCCAAAGAACCTTGTGCTCTGAAGTTTAAAATAATAACAATTAAAAAAATATTGTTTATAGAGAAAACGGCAAGACAATCAATAAGTGTACCACTATAAAACGTTTCAATGTTATTAAATTGTTTAAAAAAAAATAATTAAGTCCCAACTGAAAGTATATGTTGGTATTTCAGCATTACGTATATCCTGTGTGAAAATAGTTTTGCAATTTCCTTGTCACTTAGTCTCTCTTTCTCTTTCTACATCCCAAATAAAAAAAAAAAATAATAAAAAAAAACACCAAAATTAAAAAAAATTCAGCAATTGGCAAATTATAGACCACATAAAAAAACACCAAGAAAAAAAATAACCAATTAATTTTACCCTCAATGTTTAGGAATATACAGGATGATAAAATACAGCTATGTATGTATGTATCTGTGCACTATGCTCACACTCACTCACACGCACACACACAGAAATACCTTCCAAAGAGGACCATCAAACTTCTGAACATAATGCCTTCCACCCTGTAAAAGAAAACATAACTAAGCACTTTGATCCTGTAAAAATCACTGCTGTTATGGGGGAAATAATCTATGACCACAGTGTTATGTTGAAGCTTAGCTAGTGTTATCACTCTGAAGTTTATTATTTTCCAAAACAGCATGTCTCATGTTTTATTCCTCCTCTAGCACAGCAAATTTCCAACACTTACAAATTCTTGTATAATATTTGTAAAATTACAACAGTCATCCTTATTGTCTTCGTGTTGTTGAATTATTGTTGTGGAACATCAAAGAAGCAAGGTTATTTCTGTTCAGACTTATATTACAGCTACTATATAAATAGTCATTCTCACACATTTAAACTTGTCCCTTAAAGTTCTTAAATAAAAAAAAAACCTTTATGTCTGACTCTTATAAAACACTAACACTATAGACTCCTTCGTAAAACGTTACATTAACATCTTCTTACAGAAAAGTTCACCACCAGTGTATGATACACTTACTTTCATTAAACTGCCCTCCAGGATCTGCCTCATCTCACTGTCCTTTGCAAGATCAAACACAGTCTGACCTGCAAACACACCATGGAGAAAACTCAACAATAAACACAAAAAAGTGTATAAATCATAATTTATAAAAGGCAAACAAGGAAACATTCAGCAAAACACAAATAAACAACTGAATATTCAAAATTACATTTCCAAATCTCTCAAAATGTATTTCAGTGAAAACTATTTTCCAGTTAAAGAGTCATGCTGAAATGTACAAAGGCATGTTTTAAAAATAAAATATTATTAAAAAAATTAATTATACATATACAGTATATTGTATATACTGTGTATATATACTGTATATACTGTGTTAGATATTTATATATATATAATATATACATATATATATATATATATAATATATAC
>JAQMYL010000007.1:14773131-14805751 GCA_030014365.1 Clarias pachynema | reverse complement strand
ATTACAGATTTTAAAAACTACTTTAAAAAGTAGAAGTACACAAAAAATCTACTCAATTACAGTAATGCGAGTAAATGCAATTCATTACTTTCCACCTCTGGTGATATGCCTCTCCCTATCCCAGCATCATGTCACAAGAGCTTTTCCCTCAGTTAAACCTCTCTTTACAGTTATATTCATTTATTTTAATTTGAATAAATTATTGGCCCAATAATCAATTAAACAACAAATCCATTGGTCTGTTTCCGATAATTCCTCTTGTGATATGTCTCTCTCTATCCCAGCAGCATGTCACAAGAGCTTTTTTTCCCAGTTAAACTCCTCTATTTACAGTTATATTCATGTATTGTCATTTTAATCAATTATTGGCACAATAATCAATTAAACAACAAATACGTTGCAATTTTTCCCAGAATTTCTCTTGTGATATGTCTCTCTGTATCCCAGCTGCATGTCACAAGAGCTTTGTCCTCAGTTAAACCCCTCTATTTATATATACAGAGAAATTTGGGACTCACCGGGGCCCAGTGATGTGATGCCTCGTTGCTTGGTCAGCCTCGGGGCTAGCCGCACTGAATCTTATTGGCACATTTTGGGGATCGCCCTGGACCATGTGAAACTGTCTCCGGCCCGCTGGAACCTCCTGGACTTCGGAAAGCGGCTCCTGGGTGCCCTCTGACGTTGACGGGGTCATCACTCAGGCACAGGCCCAATTCTGATGGGAGGAAATGGATTTTAGCCGAGCCTAACCATAACTTTAACCTATAACCCTCTAACACCTAACCATAAGCCCCACCAACCCTTAATCATAACTCTTTACAGCACCTCCCCGCCCCGACTTCACCGCTCACCCCGGGGCAGCGGGAGAGTCACCTCTGTGGCCTCCCTTCTCCTCTTGCCCCTGTCCTCAGTTTGCGCCCAACCGCACCGCGCCACTAGGGCGGGACCAGGTCACGCCACAAAGGCACTCGGGCACTCAATTAGGAGGGAGGTCAGGCCGTGGGCCAAGGTGGAGCTGCCGCAGTGAAGATCTTGGTGATAGAAGCAAATATTCAACAAGAGCAACAGTTGAATGGGTCAGTCGGTGATAAGGGATAGGCGAACGCCATTCACAAGGGTGGTGTGATGGCCTCCGTCGACCCTAACCGATTGTGGCGTTGATGGGTGCCCCAAGGCCTCCATTGCAGTAACACTATCGAACCCAGAGACAACGGCGGTGGCCCCGGAAAGAGTTCTCTTTTATTTGTTAAGGGCAGGGTGCCCTGGAATGGGTTCACCCTGAGATACAATGTAGGTAAGGGAAGTCGGCAAGTCAGATCCATAACTTCGGGATGAGGATTGACTGCAACGGCTGGGTCTATTAGGCCATGGTGCGAAGTGGGGCTGGGCTCAAGCGACTGTCCCATCTCCCCTTCGCCTCTCCCCGTCATCATGTTCCCGCGGCCTTGCCTCTGGGGCTCTGGATCCCTTCTCGCGGTTCTACCCGGATATGGTCCGCACTGGGACCCTCACTTCCCTCTTCCGTTTCCCTGACCTGCAGGGGTTCCACTCCGGGGGTTACCTTTCGCGGGGCTGGGGGGAGCAGGGTCTGACTTAGAACGGTTGCAGACAAGGGGAATCTGACTGTTTAATTAAAACAAAGAATCGCGAAGGCTCTCTGCGGGTGTTGACACAATGTGATTTCTGCCCAGTGGTCTGAATGTCAAAGTTAAGAAATTCAATGAAGTGCTGGTAAATGGTGGGCGTAACTATGACTCCCTTAGGAAGCCAAATGCCTCGTCATCTAATTAGTGATGGACATGAATGGATGAACAAGATTCCCACTGTCCCTACCTACTATCTAGCGAAACCACAGCCAAGGGAATGAGCTTGGCAGAATCAGCGGGAAAAGAAGACCCTGTTGAGCTTGACTTGAGACATGAGGGGTGTAGAATAAGTGGCAAGTCGTTGGTCGTTGGGGATCGTTCCTCGGGGAGATTTCAGAGTCTGTTGAAGTAGGGAAAAAGCTCTTGTGACATGCAGCTGGGATAGGGAGAGGCATATCACAAGAGGGCATATCACTATGGGGAAAAGTGCAATGGATTTGTTGTTTAATTGATTTTTGTGAAATCAATCACTTCAGCTGTAGAAAAGCTGTGTGAGTAGCATCTACCAATATCCCTTAATGACTGCACTTGCAGTTTTCTACGTTTTTAGAGTGCATGCACTTTTTACGCGGTCCCTAAGGCGCACACAGCGCACCTCCGCTTTTAACGGGGTTATGCGCCTCCCAAAATAAAATTTTTTGTTTATATCGACTTCAAACTTGTCGAAATGTGACAGTTCCTACTTGAAATACATTTAATAGGTGAACATATCACAAGACCCAATATTCGTTCCAAACGAATTGCTTGTAGAGGGGTGGCAAAAGCTGAATATCAAATGAACAGCAAACGAACTTTACCGCAGTGTTAAGCTAGAGCACATGTGGTCACTCTACACCCATTCCCTCACTAATCTATAGTTTACTGTACTTAAATGAAGTTTACATCCATTGCTGAAAATTTAGTAAATCTCATATATTTGGAAACATTTTTTTAAAGTAAATACTTATTTCTTCTGACAGCACTGTGTTTGAAGATAGTTTGGCAAACCACTTGAAAAAGTGTAATTCGAAGGAGAAGCCCAAACCTGTGAGTATTTCATCTATATAGTGACATTCTCTTTGTTGTGTATAATGTTTTAAATATTTTTAGTCTAGAAGGCAGCAGGATCCAGGTTTGATTCCTACCTAGGGTCAGTGTTTGGTGGGTTTCCTTCCACAGTCCAGAGACATGCAGGTTAGGCTAATTGGTGTGCCCATACTATTTGTGTGTGTACGTGTGCCCTGTGATGGATTGGCATCCTGTCCAGGGAGTATCCTGCCTCATGCCCTAAGGCTCCTTTCTGGAAAAGACTTAGAGTTATAGAAGATGAATGAATTAATGAATTCAGTTCAGAATAAATGAATTCTTAGACATTCTCTGTTTTCACTGTGATAAGCGGTTTACAACCATGCTGTTTGACTCCCTGCTGATAGCCATGTGAATGGGATTAAAACTCCAGCTAAAGAGAGTTATGCAGAGCCACTTTAGTCTCTCCAGCTCTCGCCTAATTGTCCCTACACTCTGTTTAAACAGACCAGCTTCCAAAATTTAAACGTTCACACTAATAACTTTGTAAAAAGGCATCATACATGTCATCTTGTAGCCAAGTCTTAAAGCCAAATTGTATTGTGAGACTTTGAGTCCTGAATTTCCACAAATGTCTGGACTACAATGATGCTGTTTTACTCACTAATATGGCAGTTAAAAGATAATGATGGGTGAGAGCGGACGCTCCTACGCTTTGTTTTCAGCACCTAACAGCATGATCTGTCTCTTATGTGTCTCTGATCTGTTTATTCTGTCTAATGTCTTTGTAACTGCGCTAGCTACAAAAATATTCTCCTGTGACATCAGAGTTACACACAACCACTAACTTTTTACAAACATAATGAAAATATAGCACTGTCCAACAGATCATCACCAAACTAAACACACAACAAATAATTTTGTATAAATATAATGAGTGTTTAAGGGTCAGGATTTTTTATTTGTTTCTGAGTTTGGTTGTCTTGTCTGATTTGCTTTTAAGGTCTACTATGTGAAAGATATAAATGCTGGTTCTGTAAGTGAAGAGGATAACACCATAGATGAGGTAAAAACAATTTGAGTTAATTTACTTGAACTTGTTTAAAAATGCTCCTACACCAATATCTTATATAAAATAGAGTATTTATATGGATCATCATCCATACACCATGCAAAACAAACACTGCATTCAATTTTTTGAGGTTTTTATTTTTTTTTATATGTAGATGTAATTTTATAGGACAAAAAAAATTCCTTTCTAAAGTCCTGATATTCCTTAAAGGTCACCATTGCTGAGCGATCGAAAGAGGAATTGTATAGCCTCATTCAGAAATTGAAGATTGCAGTGAAAGGTATGTGTAGGTTAGGAACATCTGTTAAAATATTGGTAAATCATTACCTTAACTTATTTAAAAGCATTTTTTTTAAATCATGAAAAATAAAGTTTGGTTTTAATGTATATCAGGCTTGAGTAATGCATGGGGTTAAAGTCAGAAAGCTTTAACTTCTCTTATCTCTCTCATCACTAATTCCATTTCTTCACTTTCCCAGGATTAAATACAGAACCTGACACTAGCCTTCTCTCTCATCCGGCTTTAAACGAGGCTCTAAAGGACCCCAAGAATGGGAACTTTGCTTTTAAACACCTCAAGCAGCAGGTAATATCCAATAATGACTCAGCTAAATATAAAAAAACCCTGAAACTGTATATCTGAACTTCACATGAACATTTGTTTTGTGTTTTAACAGGACTCAATCCTGGGAAATATGGAGGCTCTGGGTCTGCTCAGGCCGGAGAGGTGTTATGTGGAGTTTGGTGCTGGGAAAGGTAAACTCTCCCACTGGATTCATGTCGCCCTTCAGGACGCAGAGAACGTCCATTTCCTGTTAGTGGAAAGGTCCAGTACTCGCTTTAAGGTATGTATTTAAGGCACTATTCTAAAGGGGCCACAACTTCATTAAAACCCAGTCGTAGAGGCCACTATTGCTAATATTAAATCCAGTTCCAGAAGTCATGTCCCCTTAACCCAGTCAAACCAACACTGTAGTATTGAAGTAAAAAAGCATTTAGTGGTGTTCTGTTACAGGAAAATAACCAACTCATGAGGAGTGACAGTAACTATGCTCTTATTTTCCTAAAATAGCACAACATGGGGAGGTTTAAACCTTATATAACTTAAGATTTTACATCATGTTTGTGTACCATTTAAAATATCTCTGGTATTGCTGTTTTTCTTCTTCTTTTTTTGTTCCTTTCTAAAATTAATTTTTCTCATTTGTTAAGGTAGATGGCAAACACAAAAACACAGACTCAACATTCGACAGGCTGCAGGTTGATATTCAGCACCTCGACTTAAGTACGTTGACTTTTTAGCTTAACTAGAAAAATCAAAATATACAGTACTTGTGTAATAATATTTCCCTGTTCTTTGTCCTGTAGGCAGAGTGCCGTTTTTACAAGAAAATCAGCTTCCTGTAACTGCAGTGGGCAAACATCTGTGCGGTGCAGCAACAGGTGAGTTCATTCTAGTTATCCATGACCTGTCTGTTTCCGTATAGGTTATAACCAGGCTTTTTGTTGTTCCATGTTCTTTACAGATTTGGCTCTGAGATGTTTATTTGGACACAGTGCACCAAACAAAGATTGCGAGCCTCCCGCTAAACGTGTAAAACTGCAAGGAGAAGTGGGAGCCGAGGAGGTGATGCTTGGTTCTGACAGCAGAAAGGAGGTTGTGGTGTCAGGGCTTGCTGTCGCACTCTGTTGCCATCATCGCTGTGACTGGAAGCATTATGTGGGAAAGGACTTTTTCCAAGAGCGAGGTCTCGGAGCTGCTGAGTTTTCAGCTTTCCAGCGCATGTCCAGCTGGGCTACGTGTGGCATGAGCAGAGTCAAATCCTCTTTAAATCCTGAGAAATCCTTACAAGAGAAGACCAAAGATGATGAAGGAGGAGAGAGTGACCATGAAGGAGGTTCTGAAAAAATTCCTGATCATCTCAGCAGGTAAGGGTTTAGTGATTAGTAGAAGAAATGAAGCTGTTAGAGAGACAGGAAGAGACGTTGGAGAGGTGTAACAAGGCAAACCAAAAGGGAGTGAGAGAAGGCAAAATGGAGAGAGATGACTCAGAAATATCCCCAGGGGGTGGATAATGGATGGACGGGGAGATGGGAAGATAGAGAGACACATGGTGACATAAGGAAAAACTGAATGTTAGATGGTAAGATGTCGATACAGCAAGAGACGCATAGTAAGAGTTGGGGATGGTGATGGATGAAAAGAAAGACAGAAAAACTGAGAGGTTAGCAGAGGATGAAAAGAAACTGATAAGACAGGTGATCACTGAGAACTCAACTCACTGAGAGAAAGTGATGCATTTTGTTTCTCTCTCATTTTTCTCAGAAGGGTGAAAGCTGGTCCAGCTTTTTTGTGCCTTTGTAACTCCCTGTTAAACTAAACTGTATCCACATTGACACTTGGTTTCTGCTGCATAGCACTTCTTTTGAGTTCTTATGGATCTGTTGTGTTCTCAGTTATAACCGTGTGTGTTTCTCTCTGTTCGCCGTAGTGTTTTTTCAGCAGAGGAGCGTGAAAACATCGGGCGTCTGTGCAAGAGGCTGATCGACCATGGCAGGCTGCATTACCTCCAGCAGCAAGGCTTCAACCCTAGCCTCAGATACTATGCCAGCCGAGACGTGTCTTTAGAGAACGTGCTTCTGACTGCGCTTCCCAGCTAAACACACAAGCTCTTCAGACGAACACACATCGCAAGAAATCTTAATGAACTCATTTTTAGTTTTCTCTTTTTTTTTTTTTAAGGTCACTTGAGTTTTTAGACATGGGCAGCAGCAGAGACCAAAAGAGCACTCGCTAGTTATAGACTAGAGAGGCGTAGCACATCTTTACAGGATGTGGAAGACAGATGGGACAGGACGGGACGGGCAGAAAGTACCAGAAGCAACCAGCATGCAGGATTGTGTCACGCCTCTTCCTCTATCATATCCTCCAGTGTCACGTTTAGCACTGATGTATAAGTCTGGGATCCTGAAACACATTTTTTGATGGACAGCAAGTCATTTACACTTTTATATATTATTTTATAAAAAAAAAAAACATTTAAAAAAACTAGCATTTATAAGCACAGTGCATATTGAGTATGGCGTAACCTCTTTTGCGGGCTTCGTTGATGTAATGGTGCATGAATTCTCGGCCGAACATCTCTCTATCGCTCTCCTCCTCTGGCACGTCCTCTTCTAGGTCAGGAAGAGTCACGTCGTACGTTAGTGGGTTGTCTCTGAAATTTACAAACCTGCCAAAACCAGACTATCAGTCAATAAAAGGGAATTGGATGCCCCTAATTGGGATGATGCAACTTTCTTTTAAGTGCCGGTTTTTAAAGCTTCCTGAAACTTATCCCTGATTTTAGACTGAACTAGACCATTCATCTTTCAAGATGGGTCTGGTTTTAAAGTCTGCCAAATAATCAATTCCTTCATTAAATAGTTTCATGTTTCAGATTTTTGATACATAATTCTTCAACCTCAATAGGAGGGATTTTTTTCCACATATGTATCGCATTTTCCCAGGATTAACTACTTATTAGTGGACAACAGACTTCCATCTACTGTATTTATGATTGCCATTATGATGCAATAGTTCTTTCAGATCATTTTGATAAGGTTTGTCTATAGTTGATTTCTGATCGTCCTTGTTATTTTTATCTCAGTACAAATCAATAATTTTCCATATTTAAATACATTTCTGGATGTGTCTGCTTCTATATTTTGTGTAAGACACTGAAGGCTTTCATGAGAAGAAAAAATATTGCATATTTAGGTTATGAAGGGGGAATTAGCATATTTAACATGGCTTCTTAATCTTCTGATGTTTATAAGGAATGCTTAATAATACAAGCAGAGCATGACATTTTGTTATTTTAATTTACAAGGACAACATTATGAACATAGTGATAAAGCTATCAAATTAATGGCACATTAACTGTGATACAATACAGACAGGTCAACCGATTGTCCAATAAAGACAAATCCACAACTTTGCATCTGTCTTTATTAATCTGACAATATTTCAAGCTAAATGTGGACTTTAAAATGTTATGCAAAGTGTTGACTGATGTTATTGACTGGACTCAGTTCTTTCATCTATTGTTCATGAAGAGCAGACTTTATACATCTGTAATAGGCACTTTTTCTTCCAACCTGCATGTTTTTATTATTAAATACCTGTATAACCCATCCATGGTAGATACTGTACTCCCGAGGTTCTTTGTCTCTTGATGCAGAAAAAGCATTTGAAAGAGTGGAGTGAGATTATCTGTTCTATTCCTTACCAAAATTTGGGTTTGGTAAAAATTTTATAGTTTGGACTAGACTATTGATTATTTTTAATCTTTCATGCACCACTAGATAGGGTTGTCCTTTAAGTCCTCTGGTATTTGCCACAGCTATTAAACCCTTTTTTTATTGCACCTTGAGCTAACCCTTCCAAAACTGGCATTCATATGAATGATGTGGATGTTAACATGTCTCTTTCTGCTCATGATCTTTTATGATCTTTCGCTGTATAATATTCATATTTGGTTCCAATTGCTTTCTCTACTCTCCAGTCATTTGGCCAGATATCTGGATACATGATGATCGTGACCCAAAAGTGAGATATTTCCCATTAACACAGCTGCCAGACAATATCTTTTACATAAATTTCCTTTTACAGTTTTAAACAGCTTCACTTATCTTGGCATAACTGTTACATATCTTTCCCAGGCCTTTTTTTTTGTTGTTGTAAAGCTGATAGCTTGGTTTTGGCATTTATCTGGAATAAAGATAGCTTAGATTTATGACCCCTAGCTTCTTATGTAAATTTTTTTTTTAATCTAAACTTTTTTTTCCCTTTTCTCCCCCTTGTCTAATTTATTACTCTTTTTAAACTACAGGAAAGCAAATTAAACTAAGATAAAGCAATTTTCCTCTGGGATTAATAAACTTACTTGAATCATGAAATGGTTAGACAATGTTTTTCCACCCCTGCCCTTTTTAAAAAAAAACTTGGTTTAGATTAGGTGTCTGAGTTTAAAGATCTGTTAAGTCTCTTTTGAACAACTTCCAGATATGTATTCTCTTCTATTTCTTTCTTTTTTTATTTGGCTGCTGCTGTTTTAACAAAATGAAAAGCACCATTCCTGTATGTCTCCTGTTTCACCATGCTTATCAGGCACTGCTTCAGGAGCTGTTTTCTCTCATCATTTAAGAAAAGTGTGTACCTGAGGTTGGTCATGCCCTCCATCAGTGGAGGAATGTCTCTCAGCTTGTTCTTGCTGAGTACCAGAGTGTCTAGGTTGTGCATGCGACTGATGTTGTCTGGCAGATACTCCAAATTGTTTCTCTGAAGCCACAGTGTGTGCAACTTCTCCATCCTGGATCAAACAAGAAGAAAAAAAATATTCAATTTAATTCAGCAATGCCATCATGACCAGCTAGAGCAAGGCATGCCAACATTGTTTACAGAGATCTGTTACATATTGAATGTTATCTATCACAGGGTGAATGATTGACAGTTTATGTACCTGTGGATGTCATCTGGTAAGCTCTCCAGTCTGTTCCCACCCATGTCCAACCACTCGAGAGCAGGGAGATTCACTACACACTGAGGAATTGTGCTGAATTGATTCAATGAGAGATCCAAGTGGTGTAGTTTCCTCAGATTGCTGAGCTGAGAAACCAATAACAAATGGCATTCTGTGAAAATGTCCTTGTCATATCAGTTTTGGAGCTCACGTGCAGGCCAAAACACCTGGTCCTGATTTGACTGCAAGAAGTGTTTTAGAGGTTGCAGTATTTTTTTTTGTAAATATTAGATGCTAAGCTGAGCCAAAGGACACAGCTGTGGAGCTGCAGAAATTCATGCAGAAATGCATGGGTTCTGAGATTTGGTTGAACAAAAAGCAAAATGTGATATTAACCCTGTATAAAACCTGTAAAAAAAAAAAAAACGATTGACATGATAACCTGGTCATTCAGGTCATCAGCTGATTTCATTTTATTGCCAAATAACATTGCCAAGTCTGAAGCAACCCCAGATCATAAAGCCAGGTTTCCAGGGACTTGTACAGTGGGCATGATGGGGGCATTGCTTCATTTACGTCACCCATCGCTCTAGAATAAAGTGTATTGGGACTCATCAGACCACATTATCTTTTTGTATTGCTCCAACGTCATTCTTTATGATACAGTACCTGATGATCTAAAGTCTTTTTTCTGATTACTCTCATTAATAAGTGACCACACAATGGTTTAGTCCCCATCAGTGTGTATGGTTTTTCCTTTTTTACCATGCACCTTCACCAAGTGTTTAACGGATTTCCATTCATGATTAATTTCTCAACAGCTGATGGTTCAGCACTATCCGTTCAGGTTTGGCTAATGTGTTGAAGGGTTCTGAAGGGTGTGGCCAAGAACAACTAATGATAAATAGTTGTCATTATCCTGCTTTTATAAAAGCCACCAATAGAAGACCTACCTGTTGTGGAAGCTCATCCAAATCCTGATTCATTGCCAGTTCCAGCCGCTCCAAACACTCACAGCTGCACAACTCTTCAGGTACACAGTTCAGTCTGTTGTAACTCACAAGTAGCTCACGTAATCGGGTTAGCTTACCTGGTGAGATCATTATATTATTATGGAAACATAATGAAACAGCATCTTATAATACTCCAGTAGGTCCTAAAGAACCTTTGTGTATGAGTGTTTTATATTTGTCCCTGATTAGAAAAATCAGGAAAGGGGAAAAATAGAACCGGAATTAACACATACTGACCAATTTCTTTAGGCATTTCCATGATTGCATTGCGGGACAGGTCGAGAACGATAAGGCTCTGAAAGCTAGCAATGAAGCGTGGGATCTTCTGAAGCCCTGTTCGGTGAAGCTGCCATTCCTGAATCTGAGAGAGCTGGACCAGAGCTGCAGGAAGAGTCTGCAAATCCACATCTGTGAAATTTTAGCATGAGGTAAAGGGGGAAAAAAATCGAATTTAGAGTTTTTATAGGTACCTTCCACTCTTCATTTTCAATGCGCAGAATGACTCTCCCATCCTCCGTCATAATTTTTTCCTTTAACTTGGCCAAAGTGATTCGATCCTCCCATGCCCCTGTCAACCTGAGTAATAGAAAGTAAGAAAAGACAAAAAAAAAACCTCTTTGAGTTTTCTTTGATTTGTTTGTGATGTATAGACTGGTGTGCCCAAATTCATTCTAGGGATTTTATCATGCAGACATTTATGCAAACTCTCTCATTTACTCATAGTATATAACGCTTAATCCTGTATACAGGGTCACAGGAGGCATGGAGCCTATCCCAGGAGAATTAGGGCGCAAGGTAGGGTACCCTGCACAGGGTGCACTCATACTCATTCACTATGGGCAATTTGGGAACGCCAGTTAGCCTAATCTGTACTTCGTTGGACTGTCTCTGTGTGCATGGAGATGCATCCTCCCACAGCCCAAAGACCTGCAGATTAGGCTAATTGGCATTCCCAAATTTCCCATAGTGTGTGAATGAATGTGTGTATGTGTGGATCCATCCTGCGATGGATTGGCACTTACTCATAAATCTTACAGAAATCGGCACAATAATAGGGTTTCGAACTTTTAACTTCTAAATAATATGGTTCAGTACTTTGCAACTTCATAATCAGTTTTCAAATCTCTGAAATGTACATGTACCATAGTACAGTAAGTAAAACATTCCATACACATTAGAATGCCTAAGTAAGGTCCGATAGGTCCCAGTCTATATTAATCCTTTGATTCTGAAAACATTTAATAAAACACACTTTAATGCACTTTAATGCACAAATTAGTTCACGCATCATTTAACCACAGTTTTGTGTGTTTTACGCTTCCATGGCACTTGCACAACAAACACTGAAAAAATGTGATGTTGGAAAAAATAAGTGTTGGTAATTTTAACTGTCCCAGTTTACCTGAATTCGTCCTACTAGTGTTTGTGTTTTATAATTAAAAGTTTACTATTGATGATCACTCACTTTCCCACAGTCGCTCTGTCCCTCTGCTCTTTCTCTCTGTTCAGCTCCTCCTTGTTCTTCTTTATCCTGGTTTCCCATAAAGCCTTGACGGAGTTTACCGTCCCAAAACACACAGTGACCCCTGTCATGATGACCCTCCACACACACACACACACACACACACACACACACACACACACACAGCCTATCTTATAACCTATATATCCTTGTGGCTCTGCCTCTGGTGTGGGAAAACACTGTGCTGTAGGGCAACAAATCATGAAACCATCATTATTATATTATAATATACAATTCTAAACAATGTAATAGTGACTGCACTTAACATAACACAAGTAACTTAACATTAGTAAGATATTACAATGTTAAAAGACACAAATGAAAATAGACTACATGTTCTGTTCTCATCCATTCAAACTGTCAACTTCTACTGCATCCCTCAGCGTATTTTCACATTTCATTCTCACTAGTGCTTTTAGATTCTCACCAACCTTGTCTCTTTAATAATCCAAAAATTGTGCACAGTGTCCTGTTTGGTTAAGAGCTCATTATCCTGATTGCGTTTGTCACTGGCTTTCCTTCACGAAGCGTAACTGTGGGAAGGATCTAAAATTAGACACAGAGCTGAGAAGAGAAACGTCACATGGCAGAGCTATTACGAGAGCAGCTACCTGACACTTGGATACACTTATCTACAAAGAATAGCAAGAGTATCATGATCGGCAATGAGCTTTACAAAAAAAATGGAAAGTAGTGCAATGGAGTTTATAGTTTATTACTTTGTATATCTAAAAATGGCTGAACTAATATCTTTCACATGACACACCTGTACTTGAACTTGATAAGGTCACTAATTTTGACTTATTTAACAAAATAAAATATTAATTAAAAACTTTACATATAGTAAAACCACAGCTGCATAATTGCATAAATAAATACAATATCTTACATTAGACTGTCAAGCTGAACATATTTTTCTTACAATTTGTTCTAAAAGTCAGTAGATTTTTTTTGTCACTCAGCCTGTGCCAGATCAACGCTTCCCCAGCAATCTGATGCTCTCCCTGATAAAGTGCCTGGTGAATGAGAGACTCTGTGCCATGGAGTATAGTCCAACATGTTTGCCCAGAGCCACCAAGCTGTTTGAATCCATTAGAGGCAGCAAAATGCCTGTTCATAAACTAATCTGCTATGTTAGTTAGCTTTACAATTCTGCTATTTCCTGCTCGAGTACAGGCATCTACGGTCCAGACAACTTCGCAGAGTACCTTTTCAAAAACCAGCATCGTGTTCGCTTCGCTGTATAACAAGAGTAGGCAATGCCAATTCCTAATTTTTAGTACCTTTCAAGAGAATAGAAATATTGTACAAAATTATGTATTTCTGATAATTAATTAATTATTATCCTCAAAAACAAACCCATTACATTTTTCTTAAATTTCTCAAAAAAAAAAAAAACTGCTCTAACCAAACTAAAGAAAACAGGATGCTTCTTTTCTAACACTTAGGATTTATATTTAGCATATTTCAAATAAATAAATTAATTTATCAATTAATAAACTTGTCATTATGGATTGTTGTTTATAATGTAATTGCAAAAAAATTGTTAAAGTGGGTAAAACAAAGTGTTTAAATACTTCTTGAATCCCCAGATTAAGCTATTATAACACCAAGCAGAAGAAATATTACTACTAGTACAATTAAAATGATTTGGCTAATTGCCATTTCATAATTTAAATTTATTAAAATTGCTATCCCTCAAAATCCAGACAAACAGTAACAGATAAACCATGCATTCCTATGTAACACCCAAAGACTACCTGTTGTAAAACTACTTACACCATTCAGAAATTTATATTTTTCATTAAATACAATTTCATTAAAATCAGACAATGACAATTACATGATTTTCTTTACTGCTAAATTTCCCATAATCACAGCCAGGATGTAAGTGTACACTCTTAGAAGTTATTTGTGCAATAATTCCTTTGTAGGAAGGATGTAGTGTTCATTAAAGACAAAACAGAAAAAAAAAGAAAAAAGAAAAAAAAACGGCATTTCTTTTTCTTTTTTTTTTTTTTTTTACCCAGGCAGTCAGTGGAGAATGCATACTCACACCCCGAACAACACACAACATAAAAGCCTGTGTGCATTTACAGGGGGGGGGATTGACCCACACAAGAACAGCAGCTGTACATTCAAGTCACATTTCTGAAACTGTTGATGTCCTTAACGTGTGCAACCATCCATGTCATAAAAGAACTGAGAAAAGGGAAAGAAAGGGGAAGTCACATGATAGAGGAGCTTAATTCAGTAACTTAATCACAACAACGGGGTTTAAACACTAGTCAGTGTCTGGATGTGTTTTAAAGCCAGGCAGAGCTACTTCAGATCAAGCACCATGGAAGCCGGGTTTTCCAGATAAAACCTCCACAAGTTAGAGAAACGACACATCGTGGCCCCATCGATGATTCTGTGATCTGCAGACCAGCTCACGTACATGATATGTGCTTTTACAACCTCGTCCTTGTCGTTGAAGCGGGGTAAAACCTGCACAGAGCAAAGACGGAGGAAAATTTAGAGCTAACTAGTGTTTCATCTCCATATTGAGCGCAGCACATTAGTTCAGATTTCAAGCTAAATTGGTGCATGGGGTTGAAATTTACATGCACAAAGAAAACATTACAGAATTCAAATAAGAAAAATGGCACAAACCTGTATTTTCCCAAGAGCACCGATTGCAACCTCAGGTGGTAGAATCACTGGTTTTGCATAAGTACCTCCAATCTGCAACATGAATGGTGATTGTTATATGCACAGTACACAGGCAGTTGTTATAATGAGCAGAAATTTAATTTAAAAAAATTTAGCTAATTATCAGCAGATGTTATTACACTTACTGAGCCAATGTTGGAGAGTGTGAATGTTCCCGCAGTAAGGTCAGTTGTGCCAAGCTGCCCAGATACACCCAAAGCCTGCAGTCGATTGATCTCTGTGGCAATTTCAAACACGCTGAGCATCTGTACATTCTTTACGTTGGGCACCAGCAGACCCTGCGGTGTGTCCATGGCCAGCCCGATGTTGTGTGCAGCCTGAGCAAGAATTCAAGGCAACATAAATACAGTAAATGCTTCTTTCTTTCCATGCCTGAGAGATCAATTGTCATCAGATTTGTCAAAGAAATCAGACCTTGTATGTGATATTCTGGCATGCTTCATCCAAAGAGGCATTCAAGATCGGGAACTGGTGGAGAGCGAGTGATGCTGCCTATAAACGGAACAAAAAGTCTTCACTCGATTCGACTGAAACTCATTTCACCCACTCAGATTAGTGCAGCTCAGGGAAGTGGTAGTTTTACCTTGATGAAGAATGGCATGTAGCTGAGCTTCACTCCCCGAGGCTCAGCCACGTCTTTCAGCTCAGAGCGCAAACGCACCAACCGGGTCAGGTCCACTTCATCCTTATAGCCAAAGTGTGGGATCTTCAGAGCTGCTGTCATCGTCTTCACCATGGCCTTGTGAAAACCTGGTTTAAAAGAAGGGACAGCAATAACAGCTCTGCTCTGAACATAGTGTTAGATACAGAATGAAAACAGGTCCATGCTGGTACATAGAAGTTTACCTTTCAGCGGCTCAGTGCGATCTTTGCCCGTAAACACAGGCCTTGGGACAACGGGCGTAGCTATGCTCAGCGGCGTCTTCTCTTTGGGCTTGCCAGCTGGAGCAGGTGCAGGAGGAGGTGGCTGGATCTCCTGGAAGGGGGTAGGGGGTAGGATAGCTCCCGTCTGCTTAGCTATGAAGTTCAGGATGTCTTCTTTTAGAATGCGCCCGTCCTTTCCGGTCCCAACGACCTCACTGAGCTTGATCTAAGAAGACACGTCATATGATAAAAACGAGACATAAAATATGATGCCAGACTGATCAGTATCTGATTTATATTTCTGGTCTTTCAGCTTCCCCATTCACCACAACTACAATTAATGGTAACCATGGAAACAACTCCAGTTAACTATGCAAGGTTGCCTGGGTTACAGAGACATTTATTCATGTCTGACTCAGAAAGTGACAAACATCCCTCCAAAGCAGGCACTGAGGCCAACAGGAATCAAGCCTGTACCTTGATTAACTAGTTGAAATAGTTGTAATTAACTTGTCGAAAAAAATCAGTAAATAATATAATTTAACTTGTATTCTACAAGCTAATTATGTGCATAAATATACACTGAGAGACATGCGAGTACTTGAATCACACCAATGTCTGCACAAATATCCATAAATAATAATTATAATAATAATAACATCATAATATTGTTCAGGTTGTAATATGTTTGGCAAAGAATCATTTTAATTATTATAAACTATTGGCAGCCTACAGGTTTTATAGTGCAGAGATCGTAAAACAAGTAATTGCAGGCAACCAACATGTTTATTACACTGACTAAAAATGACCTGAATGTTATAACAATTTATAAATATTTACACTTGGATAAAAATTATCCAAGTAATATGAAAACGAAGTTTGACATAAATTAGAATGTTATGAAATCCAGGCACTCATGAAATAAAAAGGTTTTCACACTGGCACTCTACATTAGCACCGCCATGTTCTGCAGAGATCTAATCGTGGCTCTGCAGTAAAGCGCAATGCTTTCAACATGGTAACTGATTCCAAGTCAAGTAACTCATCACCTAAATATTATTACATGTATATTTCCGTTTGCAACTCACATTATTCTCCATGGCAATGCGTCGCACTGCAGGTGTTGCCTGTGTCTTGTGGCCTCTAATTTCCTGGTGAGTGTGTTCTTCCTGTGACACAGCTGGTGTTTCCATCACGTCCTCCTCTGGAGTAATAGGTACTTAAGAGAAAGATACCAAATTAACTGACATGGGAAAATTATAAATCTTAACATGGTCACATAATCATTATCAGGTTGCAAGTTTACTTAAGTTTAGCTTCACGGTTAATTCTGTTAAAATCTTACCATGTTCTCCATTAGTTTCAATATCAACTAGAGGCTTTCCCACGATTGCAATAGAATCAACATCATAGTAGAGTTTGCGGACGACTCCATCGTAGCGACTGGTAATTGTAACTGATGCTTTGTCACTCTGCACTTCACAGATGCTGTCGAACTGGGACACTCGATCGCCTTCCTTCACATACCTTACACAGGAAAGAAAAAAAAAAGATTTATACAAAGTAGAAGTTAAATTTTTTAAATAAAGAAAATGTCACCCCCTGTTGGTGGATGCAGGTTTAATAGTCTTGAGCAACACTTACCATTCTTTTACAGTCACCTCCATGATTCCTTCTCCAATATCTGACAGCTTGAACTGTAAAATTGGTCCTGCTGCAGCTAAATCGAAAAATATATATATATATATATATATATATATATTCAAAAGAGAATTGGAAGTTGGAGTGACACATGCAGAGACATATACCTGAAACATTCATTTATTTATCTTTTATACCGCTTATCCTGTACAGGGTCTTGGGGGGCCTGAAACCTATCCCAAAAGACTTTGGGCACGAGGCGGGGTACACACTGGACAGGGTGCATATCCATCAAGGGCGCACACACGCACACTATGGGCAATTTGGGAAAGCCAATTAACCTAATCTGCATGTCTTGGACTGTGGAAGGAAACCAGAGTACATGGAGGAAACCTACCAAGCATGGGGAGAACATGCAAACTACATGCGCGCGGACACACACACACACACACCCAAGGCGGGAATCTAACCCTCCACCCTGGAGGCGTGAGACGACAGTGCTAACCACTACGCCACTGTGCCGGCATACCTGAAACAAGATATCATTATTTGCAAAAGATGTCCGTGCTCCAAGTGGTGAACTTGTGCATGGTTAACTCAAAGAGGTCTAGGTACAAGAGTCTAGTTTAATCTTTAAATCTTACCATAACTGGTGTGGAAAAACCTGCGCTGGTGCAAAGCTTTGTTGGAGTATACATGGTGTATGCGTGGTACAGAAGGTGTCTGGAGTTTGGAGTAAAAACACTTGTGTAGAAGCTGGACAGAGACCTGCAACAGAAAAAAACACAACTATAAACACCACCTCGCACCTCTACAGCGTCCTTGTGTGTTATTTACTGCAGATTCCTGCACTCCTGAATGTGCATTCCCTGTAAGCATGTGTATTGTGCTGCTGTTTTGTAATGAAAAGAGACCACGTATCGTTCCAACGGATACAAGTTACAGAGAAACACCTGAACATGTTGTAACAAATTACCCCGAGAGCGTGTTTACCCGCTTTACACGCGAAGATAACGTTAACTAACGTTATGTTAACTAACTTTCTCATTTCACTCCAGCTTTGACGTGCTAATTAACCACATGGCAAGAAGCCGCATTAACTGTCACAGCCTAATGTTGTTTATATCTTGGCAGCCAGTTAAGCTACGTCTCCACGTCCACTATCGCCGGTAGTTACTAGGAGACTAGCTCAGTGGCTTAGCTAGCATTTGGTCCTTGACTTTTCTTTAAGCTTGAGCTTAACAGCCTGTCCTGTTAAAATGCATATACAAAACTCTTATCAGTGTCTCTTTTGCTATATATTATATCTGTGTATGCATTATAATATTATTTGTAAGATGACCCACCGAGCGTCTCATAAACGCGACAGAGCGTCTTGCTGTAATGAGCGCCGCCATTTTTGTAATACATCGAAAAAGTGCATCACCGGATGTGACGCAATCACACGCCCCAAATAATTGGCCAATCAAAACGGTTTACCCACGGCTATTGATTTATTTATTTTTTTTGATGCTGGAAAGAAAAAACAGGCGTTTATTTTTTTAAGTAGGGCTTAATTGTGTAAGTTTAGTGTGCCGTCTTGTGTGCATGTGTGTACAACTGTTTATGATTCTTTTTTTAACAGAAGTGCTCATGTCTGAGCGTGTGGAGTTTGCATGTTCTCTCTGTCCTTCGTGGGTTTCCTCCATGTACCCTGGTTTCCTCCCATGGTCCATGACTGTAATGTGTGTGTGTGTACGTATGCTCTGCGATGGATTGGTATGTCTAAGGTGTACCCTGTCTCATACAGGTTAGAGGAAGGGATAGGCTCCACACACCCCTGCAATCCTGTACAGGATAAGCGGTATATAAGATGAATGAATGAATGAATGAATGCAGATATAAAGCTGCCCTCACTCATACATGTGAGGCATGAAAGTGAGACTGTCGAGCATGTATTGCTCTTATGCAGGAAATATATGCTGGAGATGCATGATATGGTGGCACAGCTCCAAGAACTAGGGAGAGTAGAAGATAATGTTAAAAGTGTATTCTTTTGGGGAGTCACTGATCAGGGGAGGAAGCATTTAATGTTGTTTTTGAGGAAGATTGGACTGGAAAGTCAGAGTGAGATCTATAGGTGGTAGTGATGCAACAGAACTCCTACTAAAGATGCTGAGTGGTACTGAGAGGAAACGTGTCAAGAAGAGTGTGTTTAAGTGTTGGATAAAGCAGATGAAGAGTCAAAGACATATAACAAGTCAAGACAAGATCATGGACGTTTTAAGGACAGCTGGTCTGGAAAATTGGCTTTAAGAAACATTAGACCTACAGTGGTGCTACCTACTAGACTCCAACTGCCATTAAACAAAAAGAAGAAGAAGATATAAAGCTATGAAGATTGTATATACAGGGTATCAGTGGCATATGTAAAGAAGGTGCAATGGCATTATACATAGAATACATGTAGCAAATATACAATCGTCTATCCATCCATTTAGTAACCTCTGTAGTCCAACTCGGAACCGTGGAGGCCAATGGCGACCATTGTATATTCCCTTTTTTACAACCGTGGTAAGACCTCCAGTCAACATTCACATGCGCCACCGCACACTACAGGCAAATTGGCAATGACAATTAGCCTGATCTGAAACCCACCAAGCATGGGGAAAACATGCAAACGTAATGCACAGAGACCCCAAGGCAGGAATCAAACCCAGTCCCTGGAGGTGCAAGACGACACTGCTAATCACTAAGTCACAGTGCCACCAATTAATGATTATGCAGTAGTAAAAGATACTATAAGAAGATGCCAGATAGAATATACACACATGCATGCATGTGCACACTGTGCACTGTTATAATCTAGGCTGCAATACTGAGACATTATAGATAAATGTCACACCTTATAGCAGGTCATACAGCCTGTGAACTCCTGTACAAATTTGAGCACTGTTCATGACACCCCTGCCATCTTTTGTCTGTGCAGTGCTTCTTAAAGATCATCATTCTTGGATGATTCAAGTTATTCATTCTCTTAACCAATATGACCAACGTTTATGCCTAACAGGTTAATATGCGTATTCGCCTAATAGGACTTATTTGTGTATCTCCATAATTTTTTTTTTTCAGTCACTCAGTTGTGTCTTTTCCAAGCAGTAATGCCACGCGGCTATATGTGCGCATGCGCAAACTAGTAGCTGACTTGTGGTTTGTGGGCTTTTGGCAGTTATGCGCATGCTCACTAGCTTTCTCCCGGTTTGTCTCAGTTTACCAGTTATACGCATGCGCAGGCGCTCTCTAGCAGTTTGCGTGTGTCTGGAGATACTAGTTGCGGGCAGTTAGCTTAGTCAGCTAATCTACATCTGTATCAGTAAAAGTGAATATATATTTTATATCAGTTAAGATAAATTTTTGTTTACTTCAAAGTAGGTGCTAGTTAACACAGCTTTTCCCACTGCTGCTTTGTCATAGGTCCTGTTTGGCTCCAGCGCACTGAGTGTCGGGAAGTTTGGCGGTTTTATTCTCTGCATTGTTTGGGAACCGGCATCTGTTAGCCTGTAGCTAAGCTAACTTTAACCTGAGTTGAGAAGTGAGGCTCGGGTTTCTGGCGGCTCGCTGTGGTTAGCGCATCTCCTGTTATCTGAAGTTGTTTGTTGTTGTACAGTGAAGTCGGTGGAAGAAAATATTCGTAGCATTCGCTGGATTTCTTTAAAAATGGCCGCAACGGCGTTTGAGATAGACGGAAGTGTAATGGAAGGGGTGAGCAATGTTACAACATTAACGTTTTATTATTATTTTTTATTTTTATTTAAATACTTCCAACTTGGTTAAACATTCACAATTAAAAATTGTTTAAAATAAATTCATTTGTTAGCTTTTGTTGAATGGGGAAAATCATTAATATAATCTTGTCTTTGTGTCCTTTTTTTCCCAGGGAGGACAGATCCTGAGGGTTTCAGCTGCACTCGGTTGTATCCAGGGCGCTTCTCTGAAAATCAACAAAATCCGCGCAGGAAGGAGCACCCCGGGATTAAGGTCGGAAAAATCACTCGTTCGCAAAAATAATTTTTAAGTTTGATTTAAGTTTTCTTATTGAAGCCTGACCCCCATCCAGCAGCCCAAGTTTCCCCTCAGGGTGGTACATTAAGGTGACCTGCTTCTGCCTGTGTTAGTGTATGACTTCTCTAAAGGTTTTTGGAAGCAGTAATATCTCTTTAATAAGGTCTTCACAGTAGTGCTGAATGGAGGCCTTTGTTAGTTCCCCACACTAGCACATGGCCACACGGCCTCAACATCTCCAGACTTCTCTCAGATCATCACAAATACATTGTTTTAATTAAATTAAAGAATTACGACAGATGCTGGCTTAAAAATAAAAACTCAATATACAACAAAAAATTATTTAAATGCAACACTCATTTCAGATATCAGCAAAATGTCCCAAGATAATTTGAGATTATGCTGCAATCGTGGTAGAAAGTAGGCTTTCCAGAAAATTCTTGATCTATATTATACTATATATATTTAGTGTCCAAATTGTCATGTTTTCCCTGATTGTTTATTACAAGATTGTCACTTTTCTAGATTATATTTCTCTAGCACTACTATTTAATTGTTCTGTACACTTCTTTGTGTTTAAGATGATTCTAAAAGTCTGTATGAACAAGTTGGACATCATCTTGATTTGTAGCTGCTATAAATAGCTGATGTATGATCTTGTTGGTTTTGTATTACATTGCTAATATTGAATTAATGATTAGTAAATTGACTTAAATTATGTAACATGTCACATTCAGATATGAGCACTGAGAATGTACCGAAGGCTTTTCTATCTCATCCTCTTCCTCCTCTGTGTTTTCACGTAGAGATGGGCAAAATGACAGAAATATGGTATGGCGATATCTTTGCTGTTTTTACGATTGCGAGTAAAACAACAGTGTTAACTTAGAAACTAAGCATTTTATTTAATGATTCTTATGACTAAAAAGTGCATTTTCCTTTTTTTAAAGTTTAATACGAAATGTGTGCATCCAATCAGTTTCCTACAAGTTGTGACAATGTTTTAGGGCATTGGTAGAAAATAAATAAAACCTTCACTCCTTTGTGATCAGTCATTTTGATTATTAGTTTTCTACACGCCCACTTTGGATGCAGCCTCAGTAACCTTAAATGTGCTAATTTCATGCTATTTCTGCTTCAACAGGAGAAACTTTTCATCAGATCCCCGATGTGTTTTACTTTTAACACACAAATAATTGTCTTGCACCGTTTTCACATATTATAACTTTTCTTTTTACATATTATATTACAATTTTATTTCCATATAATACAACTTTATTAAAAAAAATTTAACAGCTTCGTCATTAGTCTGTCACTGCAGTTTAAGATATCACAATATCCCTGAAAATGTATCATTATTTAATTTATCACAATGTCAGTATTAAATCCTCATATAGTCCAGCTCTAATCAATAGAAGGGATCTAAATCTCTTTTGCACAAAGATTCTGCAGCTTGTGCCTATGCATACATGATGTATACAGTGAAAAAAGGAAAGACAGCAGCAGGGAATATGAGAATGCATGGCTATTGTTCACTGTGTCTCCCCCCACGCCCCTTGCTAGGCCTCAGCATCTGTCAGGTTTGGAGCTGCTGAGGGACATGTGTGATGGGAATCTGGAGGGAGCGACTGTGGGATCCTCAGAGATCTTATTGACTTCCAGCAAGATCAAGTGTGGGAATTACATCGCCGATACACATACTGCTGGGTAAGAACAGCTTTTTTCACAGCATTGAAAATAAACTGTGGTTGTTTTCTTTGTAATCATGTAGATGATTACAAGTAAATGATCATGGTGCTGAAGTTACACCATATCTTGAATTTGTCTACCTCCATCCAGTGCCACCATCTTCTAGCAATGTTATATCTATAAAAAAAAAAAAAATCTAAGTTTTCAAATCTTTGTTTACCATTTTCCTTTTAGTAATTAAAAAATACTTTCTTGTAATTTTCTTTCTTATTTGGCTTATGTTTTTAATATATTTTAATGAATAAAAACAAAAATCTTTTTTTTTTGTTCTTCTTTATGATTAGTTTTCTCTGAACTCTTTCATTTCATTTTACTTATACCCTTTGTTTTCTTTATTTCTTTATTTTTGTTTCCATTTTTTTCTTTTTTAATTGTTCAGTATTTTTTTTTCCTTCTCTCACCTCCTGTTTGTTGCGTGTGTGTGTGTTGTAGGAGCGTTGGGCTTCTGCTGCAGATCTCGCTGCCCTGTGCACTGTTCGCTGAGGGACCTTCAGAACTCTGCCTAAAGGGAGGAACCAATGCTGAGATGGCTCCACAGATCGATTATACACTCAAGGTATCGGACATCTACTACGTTTCTAGCTACTACTTTGTCATATTTGTCTACTATTATTATTCCTTTCCTTTGTCTACTAACTCGTTCATTATCGACTACTTCTGTCTTCAACAACTACTACTACTACTTATTGTTTTTTGTCTTGTTTACTATTGTTTAATTTATCATTCACCGCCTTCTTTGGTAACTACTTTAATGTCTGCATGTTTATTTATTTATTTATTTGTCTGTCTATCACTTTCATCTACTGCTTTGCCCACCACAAACCACAGATTATAAAAATGATTTCCTTCTTCTTGTTGTGTTCATGTACTGGTGTCTTCATAAAAATTTTGTCTAGTAGAAATGCATGACATCAGCTGTATGTTAATGCTTGCTCTCACTTTATTATTCCTTTATCTGAGGTTTGGCAATACGATTATAAAATAAACACGACAATATATTTTTAAATAGCCGTTACAGACTCTGATTGGATGCAGCTGAGGTTGACATTAACTTTATATGCATTTATCTTTAACATTATGTGTAAAAATGTTTATTGTGTATTGTTTTGTTTATAAATATGTTTGTGATAGTAACATATTTATATATGTCACAAATATAATGAACTTGCCATTTCTCTGGGGAAAAAAATCACGCAGGTGTTCAAACCCGTTGCGGAGAGATTTGGCGTACAGTTCGATTGTGATTTAAGAATGAGGTGAGGTTTTTTGTTTCAAAGCTTATTTACAGCACATAATAGTAAACATTATTATTATGGTCACCTTTACAGCGCATATATGAATAATTATCCAGTTTAAATTTATTGATTCTGGCAGGAAGTTGACATTCTTTGCTCTGTTTTGCACCACATCTTGGCTTCATATATATTTGCAGAGGTTATTACCCCAAGGGTGGTGGAGAAGTGGTGGTAAAGGTGAACCCTGTGAAGGAGCTGAGTCCCATCAACATGACAGAGAGAGGAAACATCACAAAGATCTATGGTCGAGCTTTCGTGGCTGGAGTGTTGCCTTTCAAGGTATGCTACATAAGTTTATAAGGATGGGAATCGCCTGGAAGCACCCAATATGATATCATGATAAACAACACCAAATAACTTTAAATACAAGAGTTTAACCTTTAACTCTAAATTAAATTAAACAAAAAAAGCTGCCTTTTTACTGAGCAGCATTTATCTCCGTTATGTCATTTCCCATAATTATTATTTATTACTTGGCAAATAATTCACTCCTACTTTATGAGATGCCAATGTGGGAATAATTTTGCTTTGTAACCCCAGTAGGATTATAATGCAACAGTGATGCTTTCAGTGATGCTCCCTCAAATGCCTGCTGTCTTTTGAGACTAATTCGCTCAGTTTGGAGAAAAAGACTTGGTTATATCTGAGGCTGATCAAGCTGAAAACCAGCCAATTCATCATTTATAAAGTATTACGCAAGGAACAGGAGAACATTAATCTTTCAATAAACATATTTTGAATAAATTCTTTGACACATTCCTGAATTTGTTCCTGAACTAGTGCGATTTTTGAGATCATAGAAAATTGTGATGAGGTTTGTCATGGTTCATGTTGTGGTTTGAGAAATTCTATGCATCGAAACAATTTCTATTACGCAAATTATCTTTGAAACTAAAACAATTTCCGTGATTTTAACGTGGTTTGTCTTTTTTCTTTTCTTTTTTTCTTTTTTTAATTCACTGAAATGAGTCTAAAATTATTTGAGGATCCAAGAACAAAGGAGGAAGAAGTTTAATTCAGGTTATTTTGATGAGCTGTCACAAGCTGTCCTCTTTGGGAATATGTTTGAAGGCCCCTTATTTTCGCAAATAAATACATTCTGCATATTAAATGGAATCTTTTTTTTATGTTGTTGGAATTAAAATGTATATTTCACAGAACAACAGCCCACATTTTATTTCAGAATTAAATAAATCTAGAAGTTAAATTAATACAGAGTCATTTTTATATTGAATTTTTTTATGTTAAACATAAAATTGAATCAAATAAATCTGCAAATTAAAATTTAATTCTACCAGTATTGTCTCATCTTGGCTAATTTATCTCTTATTTCACATCTCAGTTTAATTTTGATGCTTAAAAGCTTAAATTTATAAACGGTTCTTGTTGTTAGCTGGCGAAGGACATGTCTGCTGCAGCTGTGCGCACCATCCGAAAAGAGATAAAAGATCTTTACATCAACATACAATCCCTGCAGGAGAAGGACAAGGCCTGTGGAAATGGGAATGGCATTATGTAAGTTTTAAGGATAATATATAATACATAATAAGATAATAGAGAGATAATGAACTATGATCATTTCAAGACTGTATAAAAAATATGTTTGTCTCTTTCTCCTGACAGAATCATTGCGGAGTCCTCTACTGGCTGTATTTTTGCTGGTTCATCTCTTGGAAAGAAAGGTGAGCACTTAAATTTTTGCCGCAATTAGGCAACAAAATAAAAAGCTATTTTTTTCTCAAAGTAAGTAATGAAAGGTTATCAGTAGTAGAAAACATCTGTAAGATTGAAAGCGAAATTTTAATAATAATTGAGTCTGATTTAATTTGGTTTGTTGTCTTTTATCCCTCAGGTGTTTATGCAGATAAAGTTGGCATCGAGGCAGCTGAAATGCTCCTGAGGAACATCAGGCACAACGGCTGTGTGGACGAGTTTTTGCAAGACCAGGTCAGGCATACTCGCACACTGTTGACAGAAAGTGGGAAAATATGGATATAAATATTATCCCACTTTCTTCTCCATACTTTTGTTAGATTTCATAAATTGTTGTCCCTTTTTTATGGGGGTTGTGATTGAAGATGCACCAATAACGATACTGTAGACATCTACTTGTAGTCACAACTAATGCAATGTTAATGAACAGACAAGACAAACTGCCAGGCATCGTGATAAATGTAATTACTAATGATGCCAGTTTTAGCAAAGTAGACCGCAATCTTTGCTTAGTAAAAATATCAAGAGCAGATACCTTGGAAACATAACTGAGCACAATTAGTAATCACTAGCAGCAAACACAAGCTTGGTGTGAGAAATGTCTTTGATGTCCCTGATTAATTAAATATAATTAGGTTACCCAATTCCGTTGAGGTGGACTTTTGGAGAAAATGTAGTATTGTTACAATAATAATGCTAATGGCTCAGCCCTAGAAATGCGTTTGTGATATTCATCTCTGTTTCCTGGGCTAATGTTTTGTAGCTGATAATCTTCATGGCCTTGGCTAATGGCACGTCCCGGATGCGCACCGGACCAATCACTCTGCATACACAAACGGCCATCCATGTGGCTGAGCAACTCACTAAGGTAACAACATCCCTGAGGTAAAAAAAAAAAAAAAAAAAAAGGTTTTAATGGTATTTTGGACAGTTTCCCTTTTTTAACAAATGATGTTGAGGCAGGGAGCTAAGCCTTGTAACACCAGACCATACTGCTGTGTTATGACTCAAAATTAAGTCATGTGGGTATTTAGAATTTTCGAATATAGACGTTCCTTTGGAAACCCCACACATCAGTAATGATTTCCCGCTAAGGAGATCTGCTAGTAGGTATTTTGAGAATATTTCAGGTTCATAATTGAGCCATAAAATCGATCAGTGTATTACAACCAGAGATATAACCTGAAAATTTCTTTATGTACTATGAACGCATAAAACATGAAAAATTTACTGTTTGTGTACTAATGTTTGTACGTATACATTTATAGACAAATGCACACTTCGCTGTTTCCGAATGTTGTTCTTTGTGATTAACAGAAATATGTTTTTTGTGAATATTTTTCTACTCTTGTTCTAGGCCAAATTTGCAATAAGCAAAGCAGATGATGAGCATGGCAACAATGACACCTACATCATCGAGTGCCAGGGCGTGGGTGCCACCAATTCCAACCTGTGAGCTCACCTTCAGAGTGCCATCAGAGGCCGCTGGAGGTCACGTAGCAGAACCACACTACTGTAACCAACCGAATGGCATGAAGATGTTGTCGTCTCAGCGTTCCTCTTCTCACTTCCACACAGAACGGTCGCTTTATTAGTCTTTGAGCTGGCCCTGAGGCAGGCTGCTTTGTCCATGCATTTTATAATAATCTCCCATTTCTCAAATGACTTTTGTTACTCAGGGTATTGCCTTACACTGTAACCGAGCGTCGTTTGTCCTAGGAGCTCCTTTTAATTTTGCATTAATGATTAGTTGGTTAGAATCTTCAGTATTTAACCAGATGGTTTTTCATTATCTGATCGATTTTCTGCTTCTGTGTGCTAAACACAAGCCTTAAAGAAACCGGAGTTTTACAATCGGAACTCTTTTCGAATCCTGATCTTGTGCATGCAACTAGGAATATGTACGTCACCAGTGATTATAGTGCACTATGTGTACATGGCGCTAAACAAAATGGTCTGCTGTCCCTGAACAAAAAAAGAAACAGTTCATGTAGCTGCTTTGTCTTTTTTGTAAGTTATTGAAGTTGATGTATTGAATGAATGACTCCATGGTTTTTTTTTTTCCCTTTACAAGCTCATGTTTTGACTTTATTAGGTTTGTGAGGTGGTGGGCTGAGTGGAATCCCTTAATTATGGTAAATTTTCATTCATTAGTGCTTACGACATTATTTATGAGAAGGGATTATATTTGGTGATGTTTGCCCTTTTCCTTTTTTTCTTCCTGTAGGTGACAATGACCTGTTTATTTACTTTAAAATATTTTTGAAAGAGAAAAGATCACAATAAAATCGTTAAGAATATAGTTGTTTAAAACTCAGGTTGAATTCTGTGTGTATTCTAAGAATTTCTAATGTTAAAAAATGTACTACAGGAAAATAAGCAGCAATGAGCCAGCGTGATGAAATGGAGGAACTGTTACAACTGTTCTTGTTTTATTCCACTTATACCACAGCAATCTGCCACATCCCTCTCTCTCTCCTAAAGACTTCCCTATTACAGCTTTTTTTTCTGACTCCTTCAAAGCCCTGACCATGAGATGCCTAGAAACTTTTATTTTTTATTTTTTTTACTTTGTTTATTTATGTGGACTGTTTGCCCTACAAGTCAATATGCATCTAGCTGTTACTATATGGCTGGTAATTAATTAGTCTGTGCATAAATATGAACCTGCATTCCTGTCAGAGTTGCGCTCCTAGAAATCTGACCAATCAGAATCCATAAATTGGTACTTTTGTCTGTGGCCTGATTAGTTTAAGGCGACAGTAGTGAAGGCTGTTACACCCCAAGTCCCTTTATGTTTAGGAGGACAAGAGAGTGCGGTTACCCCCAGCAGATGGGAGGACAATAGTGTGAGCAAAAGAAAGGAATGAATTTGCATGGAGCCCTCGGGTCTGGAAAGGGTGCATCCGTGATTGTCTGAGCCAGAGGATGTTCAGTGGGGGCGGGTGAGGGAGAGAGTGGCCTCACCATATTCACTGTCCTGTTGAATCGAATCTCCAGTTGGTCCCTGAAAAGAGACCAAACAGAGCTGAACAAATAACGTTACATGAAGTTAAAGTGCAATGAAAACAAAAAAAACTCATTTCTTGTAATCCTGATTCAACAAATGCGAACACTTGTGAACATGACAGAAAAGCCTCAAATGTTGTTTTTTTTGTTTTGTTTTTTTCCCCCCAACTTCACATTATGTCCACACATTTTCATGTTATTTTCATGTTGTGATTCGTATAGTTTCAGGTGTTTTTTTCCACCAGACCCCCCCCCCCTTCCAAAAAAAACCCTTTATATTTTAAAAAATTAAGTTTTTTTTTTTTTTGTAGATGTTTGTACTTTTTATATATTCATTTAATTTCTCATGCTTTGCCCAAGGTGCATGATTTCACATTTAAGGCAAAATTCATTCACAAGTGATTACATATTTGCATCCTGTGTTTACTTGAATTTACAGTTTAAAAGCATAAGATGGGGAAATGCTTTTTTTTTTTTTTGCATGTGATCACACCGGAGAAGTATAACAGCCTTTTGTAAGGTCTTCCAAAAATGGATAGCCATTTTAAAAAGAAAAAAAATAGACCCTTGCTTAACTCCGTAGCTGAAGTGTTTTACAGTGCACTATTTATAGAGTTTTTTTTATTTCATAAAGGTTTAATGTTGAGTCCTTTGTCCAAGGACAGAATTATTGAACCCCAAATAGAAGAGATTTAGATGAATTTGATGATAATACTAATAAACAAAGCAGGACAGATAGTTATAACTAATATAAATCAAATATGGATTGAATGCTTATTTGCTTTATAAATGTCCATTATAAAACAATACAGAATAATTGCTGTGAAGGATTGATTTACTAGGCCTTAAATGTATAGCCTGTGCTTTTAGCTAGCTGTAGTATTTTTGTTTGGCATGTCTCAGATGTGTGACATACGTGAGCATAAATTGAGTGTGTTCATATTTCACATAAGAAATAAAAAAGTTACATTTTTACTGATTTTACCTGTATTAAAAGCTGTACATGGATCAGCCATAACATGTCCATTGATTATCAATTATATAAGACAAAACTGGGGACAGGATTATGGGCGCTCATGGCCCATTATACCCATCTTGTCTAATAAAAAAAAAATTCAGTGCTGGCCAAAATAGCAAGGCATCAGTATACCCAGTGCAATACAGCCCAGCCGGCAAAGGGCCCAATGCGACTGTCCTGGCCACTAAACTCCCCACATCCCGATTGCCAACAAACAAGTCAGGTCCATCGAGGTCTCATCCTGCAACCCACTGCATTCCGAAGGATCCACTGCTAATGTCCTAGTACCAGATTCCACATCATAACCCCAGAGGTCTTGGGGAGTCATGCCCTGAGGGGCCGGAGCCACCCTGGTGGCACAAGGGGAGCTTAAACAATACTGGGCTTAATATTTTGTGTTGCAATGTTTGATTGGTGAATAAATATCAATAGTCTGTCTACATTCCTTGTCAGTTTTCTACCTTTAATATACATTCTTTTCCTGCTAATTTTGATTATAGTGTACCTTTAAAGGTGTACCTTCACAGTGCATAAACCATATGAATTGGAAAACCTTTCTAGGGAAAACAGGAAGGGAGGGTATAGTGTGTACTACAGAATGTAGTTTAAGAGTGATTAGAATTTATCTTATTATATTTGTCCACTAGATTTCTCACCATGCATCACACACTTTGGCTTGTCTGTGGGTTTTCCATGATGTCACAGCTCTACAGTATCAATTCATCTCTGAACCACACTAGCAAGCATCAACAAAAAGAGCTACACATGGCTATAAATGTCCCCTGAAGCCCAGCACCTGAGGCAAACTACATGACCAGCATCTGAACACACCAGCGGTAAACTTTGCCCTTAGTTTGATGCTTAATCTGAAGACAGATCAGTTGATGCAGACGCCAGACAAAGACTGAAAGTCACACCTTACCACGTCGACTTGTGCAACCTGAACCTCAAGTGAAGAAACCTGAGCAGGTCATGTGACCCAAATCCCCACTGTTCTGTTCCACTGGTGCACACCGTGTCCCCACAGACCCAGAGTAGAACCGTCTGTTGTGTCTCAGCGTTTCCAGGAGCTGTTCAGAGTGTAGAGAGTTGCAGAGAATCACGAGTCCCACAATCCTCTTTGTTTTTGCTGACCTTCAATGAAGGCATGTCAGACGCTGCATCCTGGAGAGCCCAGGAGAACAGCGAGTGGAATCAGGAGGCGTCCACTGTGCACAAACTCTGGATTTCCTTAATCTCAGGTAAGATTTATCCTGTCTTTCATTTAGTTTATACTTCACGTCCACTTCCCTTCACAAACACGTCTCAATTAATCTCAAAGTGCAGTGGGTGTGTGTTAAGGGCATATCCATCAAGAAAGGTTTGTTTATTTATTTCTGAAAAGTATCTCTTTTCAGTCCCGGCCAGGCTCGATTCCCATCTCTGTGTGCATGGAGTTAACATGTTCTCCCCGTGGGTTTCCGCTGGATACTACGATTTCCTCCCACAGTCCATAGATATGCAGGTTAGGCTAATTGGTGTTCCCAAATTGCCCGTAGTGTGTGTGTGTGTGTGTATGTGTGTGTGCCCTGTGATGGTTGGGCACCCTGTTCACGGTGTACCCCGCCTCGTGCCCTAAGTCCCCTGGGATAGGCTCCAGGTCCCCGCGACCCTGATTACTGGATAAATCGGTATAGAAGATGAGTGACACATAAAAAACTAAAACAACTCAAATGTATTGATTAAACATCAACATAGTCCAACAAACAAACAAATAAATATTTAAAAACAGAAACAAAAAAATAGCTGATTAATAGGAAACATGCACACACACAAATGCAAACAAACAACAAAAACAATCATTTATTGTCCATACCACTTATCCAGTATAGGGTCACTGCTGACCTGGACACAATCCCAAAGAGTTCAGGGCACATGCCTGGATACACCCTGGATGGGGTGCCATCACAGGGTACATGCACAAACATACACATACACATATACCCAATCATAAAACAGTAATCAGCTTACAGTACATTAAAGTGCATGGAGGAGAGCCACAAAGCACAGGAATAGCATGCAAACTCCACACACACACACACCTGAAATCAATTAATCAACAAACTAACAAATGCATAAATAAATAAACAGCAGACCAAACAAAATTATTGTAAAAAGTGACTGTATTAATAAATAAACATACAAGCAAACAAACCATATACATAAAATCACAAACAAATTCACTACCAAGAAAACATAAATAAAAAGCTTGGTGCAGTGTTATTTATTTTATAATAATCCAGCTTGGCGCACAGTGGCTTAGTGGTTAGCACTGTCGTTTTATGCCTCCAGGGTCTGGGTGCATGGACTTTGTATGTTGTCCCTGTGCTTGGTGCATTTCCTCTGGTTCCTCTGGTTTCCTCCCACAGTACAAAGACATGCAGATTAGGTTAATTGGCGTTTCCAAATTGCACTGGAATGTGTGAATGTTGACCGGAGGTCCCACCACTGCTGTAAAAATGGGAAAAAATACCATGGTCACCCTTGACCTCCATGGTCCCTAGTTGGACTACAGAGGTTCCTGGATAGATGATGGATGATTTAATTCAGCTTATTTATGACAGTTCTAACTCAGCCATTGAGGTTGCACAAGCCAGTGTAGTCTTAGTGTTAGTCCCAAGCCCGAATAAATTAGGAAGGTTGTGACAGGAAGGGCAACCAGTGTAAAACGTGCCAAATCAATATGTGGATCATCATCAGAGGTGGAAAGAGTAATAAAATTTTGTACTTAAGTAAAAGTACTGTTACTTTAGTGAACTTTTACTGAAGTACAA
>JAQMYL010000007.1:14757797-14773031 GCA_030014365.1 Clarias pachynema | reverse complement strand
AAGTAGAAGTACACAAAAAATCTACTCAATTACAGTAATGCGAGTAAATGTAATTCATTACTTTCCACCTCTGATCATCATTCCAAGATTTCCCTACCGGCCCGTGTTAACAACGAACGCCTCATGGTACCGCTGGTCAGCAGGATATCTGTGCAAATTGGAGCTGATTGAAGAAAATGAGAGAGAGAGAAGGTTGAATGAGGTCGAGATAGTGAATCAGGTAATACAGGGAGAAGAAATGTTTAGTAGTTTGGTCTTTTAACTGTGGTATTGCATGAGAAAGTCAGAAGTGTCAGGAGTATGTGAAGGTGGTGTAAGATATTTACAAGGACATGGTGAAGTGTGCAGTAGGTACGCCCGACTGGTTTAAGCTGAAGGTGGGACTGCACTAGGGATCTGCTCTTAATCCCTTCCTGTTTGAAGAGGTGATGGACAGGTTGACAGATGAGGTTAGACAAAAGTCCCCATGGACTATGTTTGTGGATGATATTGTGATCAGCAGCGAGAGTAGGGAGCAGGTTGAGATGAGTCCAGAGAGGTGGATGGATGCACTGGAGAGAAGAGGCATGAAGATCAGTAGGAGCAAGACGGGACGTAGTGAGACCAGCAATGTTGTACGGTTTGGAGACATTGCTGCTGACAAAAAGACAGGAGGCAGGTCTGGAGGTGGCAGAGCTGAAGATGCTGCGATTTGCTTTGGGAGTGACAGGAATGGACATGATTAGGAATGAGTATATTAGAGGGACAGTACAGGTAGGACGGTTTGGGGACAAAGCTAGAGGGGACAGATTAAGATGGTTTGGACATGCGGAGAGGAGGGATGAGGTGGTGGATGTTAGAGATGGAGCTGCCAGGCAGGAGGAGAAGATGAAGACTGAAGAGGGGGTTTAGGAATGTGGTGAGGGCGGACATGCAGGAGGTTTGAGTGACAAAAGAAGATGTGGTAGACAGAATTAGATGGAGACAAATGGTCCACTGTGGCGACCCCTAACGGAAACAGCCGAAAGAAGAAGAAGAAGAATTTATGACAGTTCTGAAACTGATTAAGCATTCGGTTTATATTATTTGCTCATGGCATGGTCTCTACTCTAATTTAAAAAAGGATAGGATAAAATGTTAGAAAAGATTATTTCCTGAAATAAAAACAAAAACGGAAAATGAGATGGAAGATGTGTATTATATATAATAAGATGAATTAGATGGAATACTTGAGCATTTCAGGAGTGCTCGAGTTCACATTGCAGCCAGCGCGGCTTCACATTGCTGCAATGTTTTCTGTGTTTTTATTGGCCGGTTGAGCGTGCCTGGCATTGTGATTGGACAGAAGTGGACACGTGACTCCCCTTTAAAGGCAGTGCGAATATTTTTTTCACCTAAAGGAGGGAGGGTGAGAGAGAGAGATTTAAGACCTGAGCTTGGATTAGTTTGGACTGCTGAAGAAACGTTGGATTTCTATCAGGGACGGAATTTATAGAAGTTAGCTGTTTTTGTTGTTTGTTTGTTTTTTAATACATTGAGCAAGATTATGGAGTTTAAATTGGACGTCGCGCGCGCTCCATTCATTAGGCTTGACTCTTGGACGGATTTAGCATGTTAGCATCGCAGCTCGTAGTTATATATAAGAGTCTACACATAGAATGTAAAAGGAAAAAGTGTTTAAGTTTAAATTTGTTTTAACTTTTGTTGTCGTTTCCTAAACTGAAAATGACGTGCTTTGTGAATTAAGTTTGAGAAAAAGCTTTACGGTTGTGTGCGCGCGCGGGGAAAACGGCTCGCGACGCTGCAGGAGCTCGAGACAGTAACAGTTTCCTCTCTGCGCACAACTTTTTTAAAACATCCTGTAAACTCATGACCTCAGAGCAGCTTAAACACCCCGACATCCTTTCACCTTGGGGTACAATGGCTGATGACAATGACTTAATAGGAGCGTCTGAGTTTATTAAAGGTAAGTGTGGAGTTAAAAAAATAAAAAAAAATAACACGTTAAGTTTGTTATTGTGGGCGATGGCTGGAGGAAATCCGTACAAACACCTC
The DNA here is from genome assembly GCA_030014365.1 of Clarias pachynema. Lineage (NCBI taxonomy): Eukaryota > Metazoa > Chordata > Actinopteri > Siluriformes > Clariidae > Clarias > Clarias pachynema. The sequence continues at coordinate 14,770,997 of JAQMYL010000007.1, read as the reverse complement.
AGCAGCGGAAATGAGCACTTTCGCTGTTTCCACCTCAACATTTTATTATGACATACTCTGTTTAAAAGCACATGAATACCTACTGTTCCTACCTGCAGAAATACTTATTTTGTTTTCGTGAAGAATGAGTTGTTTCCAACAGTCTTATTACTCAACAACAACAAAAAAATCAACAGTAAATATTACAAATGAAATGATTTTCACATTCCTTGGTGTCTGTCTTTTTCATCCCCCCAGATCGGCTTTATTTTGCCACACTGAGAAGCAAACCAAAGAGCACAGCAAACACACACTATTTCTGCACAGATGATGAGTTTGTGTATGAAAAGTAAGTGCCCCCCATCATGCAAAACTTCTACTAACACAGATCTCAGCAAGATCAATAATAATAATAATAATAATAATAATAATACACAGTTGGGGGAACTATTTTAGTTTCCTCAGTGACTCTCACGTTGCACAAAGAATAATTTAAAAAAATCACACTGATTTTGTTTTATACTCTAGTTAGTTCTTAAGGTTGCTTGTTGGTTTTTAAAATCAGCTTTGAGTGTATAAACAATTTACTTTACAATTTGGCAAATACAAATAAATTCCCACAAGGCTCCTGTGGATCGTTGGAGCCCTTATGGGGACGGTTACTTACTTTAATGTGGGCGTCGGCAGATGATCAAATATGAAGCTTGTGGGACAAAGAAAGGTCATGTTCATTAAGACAGGAACATTTATGCTATGTGACACACTTACCACCTTCATTTGTTTATTAATAACACTTTACCCTATTCAGAGTCATAACAGATTACTGATTTGGGTATGTTTTGTGAAATTAGACTGAACTTTGACTATGAGTGGGTTGGATTCATCAGATTTTTTTTGTTCAAGTTGGTAGGTTTTGTAAACTGTTCAGTCAGAAGTGTCTGAGTAAACGTTCAGACACTGACATTATCATTCCTCTACATACAGCCTCATTTTAACAAAAACTTGGTTGACTCTGCCAAGTGGTTACAAGTTGTAATTAATTGAAATGTATTGTACTGAGACTAATCTGCATGTTTATAACCTAATTACATAATAATGCATTTATAATTTTTAGGCAGTTACCATGTGGGATGCTATGCTGCCTGCCAATGTGTAAATAATGTGGAGCATCTGTAGGGTTATAGTGGAATGACAAACATTTTACCACCTCAAATAATAATTAAAAAAAAGAAAAAGATTTTGGGGTCAGTGTGGCGATACATGAATTGCCACACAAAAGAACCGTGATACATAACTGAATCATTTTTTAAACTAATATTGTTAGTTTAATGATTTCTGACGATCTATAGCCGTGTAATTAAGATGTTCTTCGTTCTTATTGAGGTGAGTTTCCCCCAAATAACTGGGTAAAAGAGAAATCTCATGTTCTGTTTCAGCTTTTATGCAGATTTTGGACCTCTTAACCTTGCCATGCTGTATAGGTACTGCTGTAAACTCAACAAAAAGTTAAAGGTGAGTGATTTGCATGTTTTATTTATTTTGCCCTCTCACAAACCTCCTTCTGAAAGAATGTACAGTATGCACCAGCAACAATAAAATCACTATGGTTTCCCCACTCACACCCATTGTGACACTCTTGGCATTCACATGTGTTACAGGCTGGCTTTGTGAGGTTGGAGTGGTAGGTCAATAGAAGGTGTCATATGTTATTTATCCTGAAATAATTTCTCAGAAGCTAAATCAGGCCAGAAAACACAATTGAACAAATTGTTTTAAAATAAATTCCTCCTCAGTACGAGACCCAGCCATTACACTAAACACAGCTTCTGTATTTAGGCACTGACTCACCTGTCTTAAAGCTGTGCTGGCATTTTTTTTTTCTTTTTTGCTTGGACAGAACCCCTGTCCTCAGGGATTGCGGGACATGCTTGCCTGAAGGTCTCTCTGTTACTCAGCACTCTGTGTAGTCTTAAACTGAGCACAGTAACCGCCATTTGTACAAAAACAGAGATTCTGCAGTTTCAGCAGCTCAGAATTATGATTTCATGTATGATTACCACAAAGTCTCAAGATTCTTTTTCTCATTGAAAGCTTTTTTCATCATATATTTAATTATATATATTTTTAGATATATTATTCGAATAACAATTTCAATAAAAATACAGCTTAAGAAATTTTGTTATTCAGGTAAATATTTCTAAGTATATCACACTTTTCATTACCTACAGCACACATAGGATATGCTGAATCATTATGTTGATCAGATAAAAGTCTTTAGTTTAAACACATGCTTCAACCAAAGACAAAAACAAGGAACAATATGACATTGTACTGTACATGGTTCTTTCTTCAAGGAGTCCAAAAACTTATTTAGGTTAAAATAATAGCTCAAAAAGATGTGAAGAAGTCATTCAGTTAATTAAGATGAAATTAGAAAGGATACCCTGCTCATGTCTAGTATAGGCTGGCATCGTGATGCAGTGGGTAACGTTGACACCTCACAGTTCGAGGGTCCCTGGTTTGTTCACAACCAGAACTTGCTAGTATGTGAATTGGCTGTGTTAACTTGCCTTTACATAGTGGTGACTATGTTAATGTGTGTACGGACTGGAGGCGGACATCCAGGATGTATTTCAACCTTACCCAAGGGTTTCCAGTTTACTATTTGGACCCATTGAGAAAATGCTCCTTTAAAGCTTCTTTTAAGCTTATTTAAAAATTAGGATATAGTGTGAAAATGACACAAGTAGTGGAAGTCAGATCAGATCAGTTTTAGATTTTTGAGCACATACTTGTGGTAGATTTAAAAACTTTTTAAAAAAATAAATTAGACGAATGTTTTTCAGTCATATACAAACATATGTATTGCATGAAACATGTTATTCTCTTTTGTGATATTTGTAATATGTATTTGTGTTTGCCAACTACGTAACAATTCTTGAGTCATTTGGCAAGCGTGTAATTTGCCACCATGAATAGAGTCCCCTTTTGTTGTTTTCCCTGTATGTCATTTTAGACCAGTCCATAATACGTGTTTTTGTTTTTTTTTAACTTAAATGCTCAGTTGAAATGTTCAATTTGAGGTTTTCTAATTGGTCAACTCAGACAGCCGCAGTTTCGGAAAGAAAGAAGTCAACAAGAAAACTGGATGTGAGCCAGTGGTGGAAAATAGTTAAGCAATTGTAGTTTGATACTGTATGCAGGCACCACATTGGGATAATATATTTTAGATAAATTTTTTAGATGGATTTACTACTATTATTCAAAATGTGTACTTATAATTAAATGTAAAAATTTTATAAGAACATTTTTTAAAATATATTTGCTGAATAAAAAAAATCAATTGCTAAATTAACATTTTTTAAACTTATAATTTCAGTATATAGTACAGTGTGTATGTATGTGTGTATGTATATGTGTGTGTGTGTGTGTGTGTGTGTGTATATATATATATATATATATAATAATTATCCAATTCACAATTGACACAGTTGGACATTTCCATGGCCTTGTAAGTAGATTTTTTTTGGCTCCTTATTTAATTTTTTTTTATTGAGAAGACCCCCATATTTTTACTTATGATCAATTCGTTTTCCACCCCTAATGTAAGCTCCAAATCTGACGACTGCCTGATTTCTCCGTGTCCTAAAAAGCAGGGGTTAAGATTACAATAATCCCTGTTGTGTCTCTCTGTGTGTTGTTCTGTTCCTGAAGCTGGCCAGGTGTAGTTACCTCATGTGTTCATGTTTTGGAATGTTAAAGGTAAAGTGATCTGGTAGATGCATGAAGCTTCTTTTATCATGATTATTTTTGTAATAATTCTCACACTGCACCCCACCCACCTGACATGTCTGTTAGCCCCTGCCCTGTGTTTGTGTCATTTATTCTGTGTCACTATGGGGACGGCATTCTTGGTGACCCCTCGCTGGTTTTTGGCCTTCATGTGAAATGAGAACAAAAAGACACGAAGTGAAAGTGGAAAAAGGTAGATGTGGCCAGTACAGTGAGGAGCGATACAGTCGCTGGAATTTCTCAGGTCCACATACCTTCACTTTGTAGCTGGTGCTATGCAGAGTGGATATGCACTTGCAGCACTGAGATTTTTGGGTGATGCCCGCCAGTGAAGCAGTGAGGACTAATGTGCTGTACTTTGTTATCTACAAAGTAATGTATGTGGTATGTGTACCTGCTAAAATGGCCTGCGTATGCAAAAAAGGGATAAACATCCAGCTTTTTATTTACCTCTGTTTCTCAGGTCTCCATGGTTGCATAGTCATCCTGTTTGCTGTAGACAGTAATTTTTTTCATTCAGTGTAATTAAAATAAATATTTCAATTGCAACATTGTGTGTTACTTGTCTTAAGATGGTGAGGAGAATAATCAAAGAAAATAAGCCGAAAGAAAGCTTCTTTTCCCCCTTGAATATCAGTAAACACAAAATGATATATGTACAGAATAAAACAATGAAGCGTGTGATGAATCAGAGTTACTGTTATCACCCCAAAGTTAATCATTTTTCATAAAACATCACATCTGAAGTTTTTTATCCATATACCACAGCAATTTTTATTAATCAAAGAGTAACACATACTGATGTTTGTCAATTTAGAGTTGTGTATAATGTTGTGAGAACAAGTTCTCACTTGCAATATAACAGCATTGGTTCCCTCACCGTCCTCTCCTTTCCCCCCCCCATCTCTTCTGAAGGTAATAAAGAAAAAAACATCTTATGTGACTAAGAAACTGCAGGTTTTATCACAATTTTATCACTGACACTGGACATTGCTTCAACAAATTTTTATTTAACATCACCTTACAGATGAGAGATTAAAATCTGTTTATGTGAACTGTCTACTGTATACAAGTTCAGGCAATTGAGCTGTTGCTGTAGAATTGTTAATGTGTTATAAGCTATTATTATAAATCAATCTGTTATTTGCAACTGCACTGTTTTAAGTAAAATTCCATAATATAACATTTTTCCTCCTTATTTTTCCCCAGTCATCTTCAGGGAACTCATGTTGGAGAAGACTGGGACACAGTGTGGTTTTACTGAATCCCACTATTCTCCCCCATTCCCCACAATGATAATTGAAATTCACATTCACATTTCGGTTGAAATTGCATTCAAGTAGCCATGGTAATGTTTAAATAATAGTGTTTTAATTTTTTAATTACATTCATGGCACTTGGGTCTTTATGTAATGTATATTATGTGCTTAAGGGGCCAGCAGTCACGGGCGAATGGTGCTGGTATTTGAACCCTTAACCTTCAATACCTTAACTATTGTATAGTTATGAGACATGATTATAGTTATGAGAAATTATTTTAATTAATTCCAAATATTTATTTTCTTCAGTCCCTCTTTTTTACTTTAGCAGTACCACACCCTCCTTGTGGATGCTTACAGCTATGCTTGTTTGTGAAATCACCTCCTGAGCTGTTCTTTAACCTGATCAAGAGAGTGATGAATAATATCAGCACCACCGTTCAAAAGGTGTCAAAAGGTTCCTCACATCCCAAGCATTTAATAGTGCTGATAATGATATAACTTTACAGCAATGCATTTTAACATGGAGTGTCTGGAAAAGAAAAGCTAATAAATGAGCTTGTGTATTCTATTTCCATTACAACATTTATGAATTGTGGAATCTGATGACCTAAAAAGTGCAGCTGCAAATCACAGATTTGTTCCAATACATTATTGTCTCTGGAGTAACAACGTCACATGGAGGCTCGCCTCGAATCGGGGGAAAAAAAATCCTGTTAAATCACTGATGTGTTGATGGTTTCCATATAAGTTATGGACCGACCATCTAGTGCTTTAAAACAGTCAGAAGCTGTAACTTTTATGTTTCTTATCCTAAGGACAGATCGTTTTCTCTGTAAATTTACAGGATGTGTTTTTATTTTTTTTATTCAAGTAAAAACAAGTGGCAGTGAATGACATTATAGCTGCTGTAACACAAGTAAGAACAGGAAGTACCACTGAATGTAGCGTTAAATTAGTAAAATGCTCTCTTTAACAAACACAGTATTTTATTAACACTTCAGGATGTGCTGTGATGGGAAAATAATAAATTTGAGGTGTAAGCAGTATCTCCACTTCATCACACTGCTCTGTGGTCATTGGAAAATGCGGTCCATGCCATAATGATGTTTGAGGTGAATGACACCTCTGCCTATGTTTGAGTTAAATATTTATTCAGCCTGCCTCAGCTTTTTACTTTTTTACATCTTGCATATTTGTCTGCTACATACGCTGTGGTATAGGAACAGATGCTCTGAGGGCATATCAGTTTAAACTCGGCACAGATTATTCTGGCGCTTTTGCCCCGGCCTGTTTAATTCTTGCATGATCAAACTCCCCTTGGGTATCAGAATGCAAAGCTGTGTGTCTGGCTCTTGCTCACCTGCAGCTCACTTGCTCGGCCATGCCCCCTCCCTTGTTGGTTTACCCCCTAGGCAAAGTTAACAGCAGCAGTGGCAGGTGCTTGAGCATCTGTCTGATTTACCTGCATATGCCACAGGCTGTCTCAAAGTGCTTTCAAGGCAGTGCTATGTTACAGGAAATAAACAGGTTCTTCAGATGCATGGTAAACTCATCTGCACCAGTGGAAATGTCAGTAGCATCAAGCATGGATTTATTTAGGTTTGTGACAATAAAGTTTATTCAGGAACAATGTGAGTAATAGATTTAAAATGATCATGTTATTCGCACCGTGAATCAAAGTAAGATTGAATCAAATTGAGATCTATTGCAAGATTTTCACAGTTACAGTTACTTAATTAGTTTCACATACTAAAATTTCTTGCACATTCCATTACACTTAACATCATTATGAGTTAATAATAATAATAATAATAATAATTCCTGTTTGCAGTGGGATTTACAAATAGTGTAATATTAACACTTGTTTTTAACCAAGTCCCATTCACAGTTTAAATACTCTGTAACACTGCGTTAATCTAATTTTTAAAATTATTATTTTTAATATCTATTGTTTAAATCCTCTTGCCTCCCCTACAGTCTTTCACACTGACCAGAAAGAGGATTGTGCACTACACCAGCCTTGACCAGCGCAAGAGGGCAAATGCTGCTGTCCTCATCGGTGCCTATGCTGTGAGTATCCACTGTCTCTTTATCCTGCATGTAATCGATCTGCATCTCTCTCTTCTACTTCCCCTTTCTTTGTTTTGCTTTCTCTCACGTTCACTTTTTTTCTTGCCTCATTCTTTTTCTCAAAAGCTAAAACAGCGCCAGCTGTGCTGATCGATGTAGGTATGTTGTAGATGTTTTATGAACACTCTATTAACTGATGCTGTCGTAGCCACTCTCCCTTCGGCCGTCTCATAATAGTAGTGTTTTGGTCTGTGCCCTTGTACCGACTTGATCTTCTGGCTTGAAATGTGACACAGTGTCCCTGCTTTCTGTCAGGGTAAACAGAAAAAGGTTATGAATTCATTAATGCAAAATAAAAGTTATGCATGTTAGATTTTGTTAATATTTATGTTGCAGTGAACTATAACAGTCAGCTATTTGTATTGATGTCACAGAAGACAGGGGGAAAAAAGGAAAGTTTGACAACTTTTTTTTAAGTACACCTACAATGCAAGTATCAGATTTATGACATCACAAATCATTATAATGATGATTTGAAAGAGATTAAGCTGCAGTGGTATGGTTTAACGTTAGTTATCATGTCCCTAGTTTGGAAAAAAGTTGCCACTTGTACAGACCTTCATGTAATTTAGTTTTCTAGTAAATGTTAACTAACATTAGGCTTATAACTCTAGAAGCCAAGTTTAGACATGAACAACACATAAAAGATGTCAGGGGAGTTATTTATTGATTAAAAGTGGATTTGTATCCCCATTGTGCTGTCAAATCGTTCTGTAAAGTTTAAAGTGCGTCATTGTGATCATGCAGCAGTTTATCCCAGTCCCTTGCAGTGCGGAACTTGAACAGTGGAGAATTAAAATGACTTTTCCGCTGAAGAGAAGCCATTCACAGATGCTTGTGAGCGACTGGTACTTGGCAAGGAGAAGCGCTTTTATGGATGCTGTACAACAGGACATGCTGACGTGCCAACGCTGTCGAGGCCATGGTTATTGTGTGTGTACAATGCGGGGGACTATCCGTTCATCAGCAGCCGGGTTTCATCAGTCTGAGAGAGACAGGGCAGGGTCGTGGGTGGAAGTTGGAACACAGCTGAGACAGTGTCTCACACACACACACACACTGATGTGTCTAACAGACGTCAAAGTGGAGACAAAAGGGCAGTACAGCCGTGTACCGCAGTAATGTGTTAGAACCCAGCTGTGTGCCTGGCTGAAACGCTTATAAAGCTCTGAGAAGTTTTTAAAAAAATTTTTTTTTAAGGAACAGCAGGAAATAAAATCTACTGTACACATCAATAATACCTTCCCTAAAACAAAACATGTTTGGATGTTTGACATTTGCTCATGTAGCTGACAAGTAATTAATTTTTATCTAATTAAGAGCTGCTGGGAAGTTTTATTAAAAGCTTGATTTTTATTAAAAGCTCGATTTGTGTCATCTGGATTTGTGTCAAGCTTTGGCCATTTTGCACATCGTTAAGGTCAAAGTGTTATTTGACACCACAGGTCTACACGATGCTGTCGCTTTGGGACTGACCTCAAAGGACACTTTCACACCCATTGGTCCCCTTTTCTGAGGCCAAATCAGGGGAAAATTAATACTCATAATAATAATCAGTTACACACTACAGCCCATTAAATGAACCCAAAGTACTTGACCGGGGGAGCTGTGTAGGGATGAAAAAACATCTATGTAAAAACTTTCTTGGTTAAAAATAGAGTCATGGAAAGAATAAGCAAACTTTGCCAAGTGTGTGAGATCACACAAATCTCCAGAGTGTGGAGAACACCGAGCCAGCACAAAATAAATTACATGATTTTATATCTGAAGATCTCTTTTGTAGAAAACTTTTGTAGAGAACAGTAACAAAATGTCGCAGACACCTGGCTACACACCATCGACTACTGGAGGTCCCCAGATCCCTCTTTGACATAAATAACTAGTTTAATGTCGATTTTTAGTCAGATCTCTTTCTCACTGGCTCATGAGTGAGAAGCCTGAATCTACATGTCTGAATGACAGGCCGTGCTGGCAGCAATCTCTTTTTTGCTTGTTAGTGGATTTATATAAAATAAACATCTCTCCAAGGTGCTGAGGTGGTGAATTCGAATTTGCTTGTTCAAGCACAAAACCCACGTCATGTGATATTTTAGTTTTTGTGCAGCTGTGGGCTGCATGCAATGACGGCTAGCTACTGTAGTTCCAGTGAATAGTTTACTCTCGCTGTTTTATGACTGCTGTGTGTAGGAGTGCAAACTGCTGAAGTGTAAATATAGAATATAAAGGCAACAGGGACAGACTGCTCATCCTCACACTGTCCATGACCTTTTAGTTTGGTGTCTGCCAAGTAGCTTAACAAAGGTACAACGATGCAGACCAAATATAGACTCTGATTACTTTCAGACCGTCCGGCTGTAATTCATAGGTTTATATGTAATGAATGTGATCGTTCCAATGTGATATTGTTTCTATAGTAACAACCACACAATAAACAATTGGTTATTAATAAGGGCGATCAGTCGTATGGTAGTTTTCTGCGAGGGGATATTTATTTAAAAATTAATGAAAGGAGTCTCTAGTGTCCTCACTTTGTAACAGTCAAAGGGGAAAGTTGTTGACAGGGTCATTTACACTCAATCAGGAATATAAAGACCTTTGCTTTATTTCTTATTAATGACAAGAAAAAGGAAGTGTGGAGAGGGCGTAGAACTGTTCATATCTTGTGTAACGTGAGTGACAAACTTGTCTCCCAGGTGTTTTACAACATTAAATGTAACTTTGGCGGCATGGTGACGTAGTGATTAGCGCTGTCGCCTTGCACACTCAGGGTCGGGGTTTCATTTCCGCCTTGAGTCTGTTTGAGAGTTTTATATGTTCTGGTCTGTTTGGAGTTTGCATGTTCTCCCCGTGCTTGGTCCGTTTCCTCCAGGTACTCTGGTTTCCTCCCAAAGTCATGCAGGTTAGGCTAATTGGCATTCCCAAATTACCCGTGTTGTGTGAATGACAGTCGGACGCAGACCTGGCAACCCGATCCCTTAAGTAACTGGCACAGAAATGACAAAGGGTGGCTGATTATAAGAAATTAATCATCTTTGTGGGGTAATACTAATTACTTGTCTACTCCGTCCTGAATTATTTTCCTATAACTGCAAGTTCATGTGTTTTAGTCCTCACATAATGCTCTTATGATATCGGAGGGCTCAGAGTGAGTGACATCAGCAACAATAAATGAAAATCTTATGTACCCGTTTGTAATCTTAATGCAGTTCAGATACGACGAACACAACTGGAAATGATAGCAGCCGAGGGTAGGTGTTCACGTGAAGAACTGAGTTATGACTGTAAGTGTGTCTGTATGTGTTTCAACTAATTATCTGTCACACAGTGTCACTTTAAAGTCGCTCTCTCAGGGATATGCACACTCTGCTTGTCAGGCTAAATGTAGCCTGAACTCTGAACCAGAGCTTAAATTAGCTCTTTTGATCATTTTCAACCTGAAACGAGGCGTAGAGCTTCATCAGGCGTAGAACTGCTGGTTGGATGTTTTGGTCGTCACTTCAGCACCGATAAAAATAAATAAATAAATAAAGCGGAATTGTAAAGCAAATTTTTTTCACTTTTGTTTTTTATCGGTTTCCTGTGACCTTTTGTCTGTAAGTTTGTGTTCATATTTTATTGATTCAGTCGTGTGTATGTGGTCTAGGCTTCTCTGCCAGCAGCAGATGTTCTTAGACCTGTAATATGAGCGCCCTGGTTTTTCACCAGAGAGAGATTACTAGAGTTGTTGGGCATCTGGGTGTGGAGGGAGTTTGATTAATTAATTCATTAATTTCTTCTTGTAGAAATGTGACCACAAATTCCTGTTCATGTCTTTTGGGAGTAAAACAGTTCTTCTCTTTATGTGGTAGTCCATTCTCTGAAAGGTTTTTTCATGTGTTGTAATGAAATATTTTGTAACTGAAATATTTTTTCTATATTTGGTTTCTTGCATTTCATCTCAGATTCTCTCAAACCTGTCAGTGACAGAGCAGAGTTGCTCAAACATGTCTTCCTTGACATTTCTGAGTACTCCAAAGACCTTATGATTTTTCTTTTTTTGGGGGGGATTTACTCTAATAAGAACACACACACACACACACACACACACACACACACACACACACACACACACACACACACACACACACACACACACAGTTTAATCTGGTGTTGGGTCTAGTTGTCTGACTTTTGCATATTTTATGAGTGCAGGCCAGAATAACAAAGCAGTGGCCTCCTATTGAGCTCAGCAAGTAGACACACTCTCTCTCTCACACACACACACGTCTGTTTCTCTGTCTGTCTTTCTCTCTCTCTCTCTCTCTCTCTCTCGGGTCAGTGAGTACACCAGGTCTTGCTCCGGAGGGGTCATGTGTGTCCTCTGCAGTAATGAACCTGACACTGAAGTGTTGGAATCCTCTGCAGTCTTTACGTGTCGTGTTTGTCTTATTCTGGTGTTCGCCTGCTGACCTGCTATTAGATGAATAATCTGACCATGCAATCTGGTGACCTCTGACCTCAGATATATCTTTGAGTAGTTTATTCTGAAGACACAGGTTTATTCTGCAGCTGAATGAATCATATTTGTGTGGATTTGAACCATCAAAAGCGAATTTCTTGTTCATCATGAAACATCATGGAGCCATGTCCGAGTTTAGCGTCAGTCTGCTGATCTCCTTAAAGGATTTACTCAACTGGAATCACATTATGGTCTTTTTCTCTTTCTCTCTGTCTCTCCACCTCTGTCTCTGAACCTTGTCTCTCTGCCTGTCTCTCCAACCCTGTCTCTCTGTCTCTGAACCTTGTCTCTCTGTCTGTCTCTCCAACCCTGTCTCTCTGTCTCTGAACCTTGTCTCTCTGTCTGTCTCTCCAATCCTGTCTCTCTGTCTCTGAACCTTGTCTCTCTTTGTCTCTCCATCCGTGTCTCTCCATCTCTGTCTCTGAACATTGTCTTTCTGTCTATTTTTTCATCCCTGTCTCTCCGTCTGTCTCTCCATCCCTGTCTCTGAACCTTGTTTTTCTGTCCCTGTCTCTTCGTCGCTGTCTCTGAATCTTGTCTCTTTGTCTCTCTCCAACCCTGTCTCTCTGTCTCTGAACCTTGTCTCTCTGTCTGTCTCTCCATCCGTGTCTCTTTGTCTCTGTCTCTGAACATTGTCTCTCTGTCTGTTTTTTCATCCCTGTCTCTCCATCTCTGTCTCTCCATCCCTGTTTCTGAACCTTCTTCTGTCCCTGTCTCTCCGTCTCTGAATCTTGTCTCTCTGTCTCTCCATCCCTGTCTCTTTGTACCTGTCTCTCTGTCTCTCCATTCCTGTCTCTCTCTGTCTTTTTCACTATCTTTTTGTCTAGCCCTGTCTAGTCTCTTACTCTTTCAGTTTGTCTTTATCTCTTTCTGTTCTCTCATACACACACTCTCTTAAACACACACAGAGTGTATGTGATTACAAATGGAGAGAGACATGAGTGTCATGTGTGTAAGAGTGTGTGTGTATGGATGAGAAATTGTGTGTGTATGAGAGAGAGAGTGTGTGTTTTTGTGTGAGCGAGAGGGTGTGTGTGAGAGAGTGTGTGTATCTCTGTGATTGTGTTTGTGTGTGTGTGTGTGTGTGTGTGTGTGTGTGTGTGTTCGTGAGTGTGTCCTCAGTGGTAAAGTGGTGCAGGTTTGAGAAACAGAGCCCCTCTCTGTGCTGAATCCCAGTTCTTTGTCACTCTCCTCATCACAGCACCTTCTCATTAATTAGTGCATCAGTGAGAGATTTTAACCTAACTGTGTGTGTGTGTGTGTGTGTGTGTGTGGCAGGGAAATGCTAATAACTGGGCATTTGTGTGAATGCAACTTGAGCATAATTTTTTGTTCACATATATATTCACATGTATTAATTTTCTTATTTTTTATCACATTTCAGCTCTGTATCATACAGAGGAGTTGGTTAACTGGTTTATAATGTATGTTTTATTAGACATTATACAGTAGGTGTGTTACTATTAGGGTTGGGTACCGAAAACCGGTGCCAATACGGCACCGGTACCTATATAACCGGTATGTACCGGACCGAAACAG
>JAQMYL010000007.1:14716817-14728914 GCA_030014365.1 Clarias pachynema | reverse complement strand
GAAGATGGAAGACGAGGTGCGGGAGAAATTGAGGTCGGGAATTTACATCATTTAATGGTCGCGGGTGCGGGGCGGGGTGGAGCGGGTTGTAAAAATAGATACAGTGGTGCGGGGCGGGCCAAATAATTTCATAAAAGCGGGACTCGCGGGTTGGAAAAATACCCGACCCGCGCATCACTAGTGCGCGCGTGTGTGTGTGAGTAAGAATCGTTCTACACAGTAGCCCCCCTCCTCTCCTCTCTCTGGTCTCAATCATACCAGCTACAATTCTTTTCAGGTAAAGGTAAAGTGCAGGTTAATTTGTTTTATTTTTACTTTATATTTTGTATTAATCATTTTATATTAATATTTATGGGCTGTGGAATGAAGGATTGGAGTTTCCATTTTTTGTATGGGGAAATTTGCTTTGGTATATGAATGCTTATATATACAAGCACGCTTCTGGAAGGAAATATGCTCGCAATCCAAGGTTTAACTGTATATCTACAGGGCTTGGATAATGAAACTGAAACGCCTGGTTTTAGACCACAGTAATTCATTAGCATGGTGTAGGGCCTCCTTTTGCACCCAATACAGCGTCAATTTGTCTTGGGAATGACAGATACAAGTGGCCGATTCATGTGTGAAAATGATTCCTCATTCTCCCTGAACCACTTTTTCACAGTTTGAGTCCTGGAATACCCCTGTGCCATCAGGAAAGAAAAACTCAATTGATTTGATAACCTGGTCATTCAGTACATTCACGTCGCCACCTGACTTCATTTTATTGCCACATAATGTTGCTGAGCCTAGGCCTGACCAACTGAAGCAACCCCAGATCATAACACTGCCTCCACTTGATCACAACTGAGCTAATGGTTTTTCTCTCTTGCGCTGCGGAATTGTGGGTAATCGTCTCCTCTGCTGGGTCTTAGTGCGCATCTCTTACTGCTATAAACAACATCCGTGCACGCGTGTACTGTTTACTATAACACTGTGAACACGTGTGTGTGTGTGTGTGTGTGTGTGTGTGTGTGTGTGTGTGTGTGTGTGTGAAACATTTTATTTTGTGTCTTTGTGTGTACAGCGCGCGTGTAAAGAAACACTTATCTGTCGGCATTTATTTTTACTTTTTTTTAAAGGTAAAGTGCAGGTTTTGTTTTATTTTTACGTAATATTTTGTGTTAATTATTTTTATGTATTTATTTTTTTGGCCTGTGGAACGAATAATTTAAGTTTTCATTATTTCTTATGGGAAAATTTGGTGTGGTTTACGAGTGCTTTGGAATATGAGCCCACTTCAGGAATGAATTATGCTCGTAATCCAAGGTTCCACTGTATTTAGAAACAAGAATGAAGTAAGATTGAGGTTGATTTCTTTCTATATATGACTGAAAATATTGTGAATCCTCATTTGCTAGTGTTCTTAAAAATGTTCTTTCCTAATGTTTTAAGGTCTGTATTATTCCTGCTATACATGTGCTGCTTTTCTTTCAAGCAAAATGCCACTCAATTACTGTATGCATGTGGTACCACTGAATTCAAAAACATTTTCTATTATTTGTTGTTTCCTGTCTATTAGAGAGGAGAGTGTGTATCATTTTTACATATTTAATGGAAATTTAATTTGCCTGTCCACATCAAGATGACTCCTCCACTTCCTCCTTCTCCTCTCTCTCATCTGTTTTTTTCCCATAAAACTAAGCTTTAGAGCTCAGCAGTTTATTCAAATGTATTTCTGTGCTGTAATTTGTCATTTTCTGTTATTTTCAGCATGTTAATGGCTCTTATTATGCTCCCCTCTTTCCCCAGTCACTTCAGTCGGAGTGCGTTCGGTATTAAAGCAGCAACCCTGCACTGATCCTGAACCTGTCCTCCTGACTCGTCAATCTTTCTCCACTTGCTGACATCCAGGCTGCCATGTGAGCACAAAAGGAACTAAAGCCAGAGGTGCTGGAACTGGGTCTGTTGATGCCCTGAAGGAAAACTATTACCTTTTTTAAATAGGGTCTCTCTCTCTCTCTCTCTTTCTCACAATTATAAACATACATATATTGTTTGTAATGTAAAGTGTACAGGATGGATTTCTGGTTAAAGGAACTTTGTTTAAAGGTAACTATTTTGTTATGATCTACAAAGTATAAATCTATAGCATTTAAAACTGACAGTATGAGGGCTAAACTGTGGGGTACAAATGTATTTAATGTATTAACAACGCTAACCTTTAACAGATTCATGTATGCAGTATAGTGTTCAGGGACACATTTGGAAATGTGGTACTTTAACCCAGTACTTATTTGTTTTATTTTAAACGATTACCCAACAACATAAAAGTCACACATTGACATGTTTTTGTATGTTTCCATCCACTTTTTTTAATTATTATTATTTTTTTTAGAAACCAGTTAATTGGTCAGATTTATTTTGGACAGTAAAGTGGACATAAAGCTTTAAAAAAAAAAACGTGGAAGCAATAAACAAACACCCAAGTTCTCTATGCTAGGGAGATCCATGCAGAAATCAGATAATGTTATTTTTTCTGAAGTTGCATCATAAAAAGCATTGATGTTGGGAAGTGAGAGATGTTACATTGACAACGCAACCAAGTTCAACAGATTAGTTTTAGTGCCTAAGATATTGCTCTCTGATGGGTCATAAATCTCATTTATGTACCATATCAGTGTTAAAGAAGTACTAAGGATTCCAACAGGATCTTCACGTTATTGCGATATCGATATCGCCTCATTGCTCTCTAGGGTTAGTCAAACCTGCAGCATGACTGTTCTGTATGAAAGTCTATTTCTGTGAAATAATCAATGGCCTTATTTTCCTTTAGCGACTTTAGATATGTTCATGATTATCAGAATATAAAAAAAAATCCTGCATCACCTTGGAGTGTGTGAGCATGATGCTGTGAGTTGGTACTAGTCCCGACATGCTCTGCAGTATGATTGTGTCATTTTGTAATAGCTCCAGACTGGAGCTGAGATGCTTCAGGGACTCTACTCCAACACACATTTCATTGTGATGTAGATAAGCACAAGCAATCTTAATTCTGTATTTAATGCATACAGAAAATATATGCTGCTTTCGATAAGTATACATCCCGTACTTGACCCTTTCCACTTTTTTGTAGTGTTATTGACTTAACTGGGATTTAAAGTTATTAACCTAAACATATCACATACTATTGAAGTGTAAGGGGGGGAAAGTTATATATTATAAATAATAAAACTTGGATTTGAATGAAATTATATTCGCCCCAATTACTGTGAAATGTCAAAATTAGCTCTCTGACTAGCCCCTTTTTATTTGTGGTTGCATCATATTCTTCCCCCTTTATTTAATGTTGCTCTGGAGAATATTTAAAGTTTGGCACATTTAAGTTTTTATATCTAATGATCTAATTAATTTTTGGTGGGAGGGCAAGAGCAACGGAGTGTGGAGTTGGAGTTACAATCACAGCTGTGTTTTGTTTGTAAATAATTCTTCTTGTAATTTCTTTATTGCGCAATATGTTTGCCCTCATGTTTTACTATTATGAACCATTTTGTGAAGACTTAGATTTAATTGGGATGAAATGTCCTATTTCAGTTACAAGTTGTAACATTACAAAATGTGGAAAAGTTCAACATGGAGGGTGAGAACTTATGCACGCCACTGTAGCGACAGGGACTGTTGATGTACCATATTACGTGTGGTATTTGGTACGTTGGATGCATGTTGATGCTGATGGTAAATTAGGTTTTATATATGAATTTATAGGAAAATCAGAGCATCTGACGTTTTTGTGATTTCAACACAAAAGCTACCTAATTTAACTACAATATTAATGATCTTAAGACGAGTGTGGCTGTTGAGCTTTGCTTATCTACTGACGATTAAACCCAGATGGGGTTTAAAACTGCTTTTGGATTTCAACTGATTTAATAACAAAAAAAAAATGGTTTAGGTAGACATTTTATTCTGTTGTTTGCTGTTGTGTGTATTAGCCTGATTACTGTGTCACCTCTTTGGCCCTGTAGCAGCACTCTTTACATTCCAAATGATGTAGTGCTTTTCTATGTTTTTGTCAATTTACAAATATTTTTTCAATATACAATATTTTGTCAATTTAAGTATTCTACCTCTTATCTAGATGATGGCTGTACACTATTGTCCTGCATATACAGGATGGCTCAGTATTTTGCTTTTCTTGAGTAGTGAATTGACAAAATAAAATGCAAACACTGTACTGCTTTTAAAAATGTAAAAAAAAATTTAAAAAAAAGAAGAAGAAGAGGGTGGAAAAGCAGAATAAAATTAATTGTTCTGGACAGTTCATGCAAAAATTGTGTTTTGTCTTTTCTTTGTGTGGATATTCACACTGCACTACACTGCACAAAGAAAATGGTGGTATGCTATTAATACCGTACAAGATCTTCCATCTATTTGCACAGGAGGATCAACTACAAAACAGAAATCTAATGAGTGTATGTTCTCTATGACACGCAGCAGAGCATACAAATGGCTGTGCTTTAATGGAGCAATGGTTTGAGCTTTGTCTCTCTGAGCTCTTTTCACAGCAGGCGCAGCATAGTGGGCGGTTGGAGATGTGAGCATTTCCACAGCTCATGGTTTTTTTGAGGCGCTAATTGTGTTCGTTCATAAGTGAATGTGTTGCAGGCTGCACTTTGCTGTATTTTTTATTTTCTTTTTTTTTGGATCTTTTGAAGCCTCCAGTGCACCTTATTTCTTCATTTCTTTTCCATGTGAATTGAATTAAGAATTCAAAATAAAAGCAATGCTGAGCTCTTACTGATCAGCAATGTACTGTACACACAGATATGCAAGTAAATGTTGTCTATGAATTTTTCCATGCAAAATGTGTGGTTTAATGATGTGCCGGCTCAAAGAGTCAACTCATTTGTGATTGACACATCACTCAGTCCCAAATGGGATGGTTCACACCAGTCGTTCATAAAGGAGTCAACTCTTAGGTGAACACTGAGTCAACTATACAACTATGCAAGTTTTGCCATCTCTTTTGATGATTTTGTTGAAGTGAAAAGTTGTAAACACAACTTCTGCAGTAAGCTATTTAAGATTTTTTTTTTCATGATTTAAAAGTACAAAACAGTTTGTAATGATGTGCTCAAAATCTTTAACACGTTTTGTGTTATCATTAGTTAAGCAGGTCAATAATAATCATTAGGAATTATATTGATTTAATTGTGTTAACCCAACAACCGTGGGCTCAAAGCAACTTACTGAGCATCTGAAAATGAAGTTAACTGGTACAACAAAGCAGGGGAAGACTGCAAAAAACATCATGGTGCATCTAGTTTGCACTCTACTGTCTAAAATGTCATTTACAGTAAGGTAGTTATAAAATGGCAGTTAAGGAGAGATTGGGTGTCACAAATCTGGAGCACCGATAGACCTCTCAGGTAGAACTGGCTATATGCTGGGCAGAAACAAAGCAAACTGCAAAGACCTGCAGAAAGGTTTAGCTGATACAACAGTGGTGTTGCAACTTTCACCACTGTAGTGTTGCTTGCACAGATATGATCTGCCTAGAAGAAACCTTGCCTGTAACATCATTACAATAGTGAACATCTAGTACATGCAAAGCAACATCTAGATAATCCAGGTGAATTTTGGAAATGAGTGTGAACTGATAAAGTAAAATTAAAAGACTCACTGCAATCACCAAAGGTAGGTTTGGAAAGAAATATGAGCAGCATTTGATTTTTTTTTTTTTTTTATTTCTCTGAAGTAGAAATATTTTGCAATAAAAAGTGGGTACATAGAAAGAACTGAAAGACTCACGGTTGGTAAAATTTGCCACTATTAGTATTTTATTAAAAGGGCATTTATTAATTCATTTATTAATTTTCTGTGCAGCTTATCCTGTACAAAGCCATGGGGAAATGGAGCCTATTCCAGGAGACTTTGGCTAAAAGGCAGGGCACACCCTGGACAGAGTGCCAATCCATTACGGGACACACATACACAAACTCACACAACAGGCCAAGTAACCGACTCTGCACGCACACAGACCCGAGTCAGAAATGGAAACCTCTGCTTTGGAGCTTAGAGGCCACAGTGATAACCACTACACCACCATGCCGACCTCAAAGGCATTTAAATTTCATTCATTTTTTAAAAAGTTGATCCGATATAATTTAATTACACATAAATACACCACCCGGTCAAAAAGCCACCCCCTGGATTTAGCTAAGCTAATACTATAGGTAAGAGCCTTCCATTGGATAATTCCGGCAAGTGATTAATATGGTTTAGATTAATATGGTTTAGTTAACCCAAACTGATGCAGTGAGTTGTTTCTCATTTCTTAAACAACCATGTCAGAAAAGACATCCTGTGGTAGTAGCAAAGATGTTGCTCTCTTTCAGAAGGGTCAAATTATTGTCATTAAGAAAAGGAATTAATTAAAGAGACTGCTTAAACTACTAAAATTTGGTTAAGAACTAAAAAAAGAATTATTAAAACCTAGAAGGATAGTGGTGAACCATCTTTTTCGGGAAGGAAATGTGGTTGGAAAAACATCCTGAATGAACATGATGGGAAATCACTTAAATGCTTAATGAAAACAAATTGTAAAAAAAAAAAACAATAGAACTCACTGCTATGTTTAACAGTGAACTTAAGAACATTTCCAAACACACAATGCAAAGAGATTTCGAGGGATTGGGACTAAACAGCTGTGTTGCCTTAAGATAAACACTTATCAGCGGTACTATTTGGGAAAAAAAGGCTTCAATTTGCTAGGGAGCATAAAAATAGACTGAGGAGAATGGATAAAGGTCATGTGGTTAGATGAGTCTAGATTTACCCTATTCCAGAGTGATGGGAGCATCAGGGTTTGAACTGAGGCAGATGAAGTGATGTACCCATCATGCCTGGTGCCTACCATCCAAGCCAGTCGGGGGCAGTGTTATGATCTGGGGTTGCTTCTGGTGGTCAGGTTTACAATCAGTGATGTTATCTACCCAAAAAATTAGGTCAGATGATGACCTGAATATACTGAGTGACCAGGTTTTTCCCATCAGTGGATTTTTTTCTTCCATGATGGCACAGGCACATTCAAAGATGATGATGATGATGCCAGGATTCATCAGGCTCAAATTGTGATAGAGTGGTTCAGTGAGCACCACTTTCACACATGGCTTGGCCATCACAGAGTCCTGGCATTAACACAATTGAGAATCTTTGGGATGTGCTGGACCAAGCGTTATGCAGTGGTTTGACTCTCCCATCATCAATACAAGATTTTGGAGTGAAATTAATGTGACTTGGGACTGAAATAAATGCTGTGACATTGCATAAGCTTATCAAAACAATACCATGGCTGTTATCAAGGCAAAGGGCAGTTCAATGTAATATTAGAGTGTGAGACATTTTTTGGGCAGGCAGTGCCCAAATAAATTAAACTGTTTGTTGTAGAGGGGACAGTGGTGTAGTGGTTAGCACTATGGACACGCACCTCCAGGGTTGAGAGTATGATTCTCACTTTGGGTATATTTGCATGGAATTTGTGTGATCTTCCTGTGTTTGCTGGGTTTCCTCCAGGTGTTCTAGTTTCCTTTCACAGTCCCAAGACATATAGGCAAGGCTAATTGGCATGTAGTGTTTGAGTGTACATGCTTGTGCCCTGTGATGTATTGGGACTGTGACCAGGGTGTACCTTGCCAGTGCCCAGAGTCCAGGATTTCAGGACTTGCTTGCAGGATAAGCAGTATGAGAATGAGTGAGAGTTTGCTGCAGAGTTCTTGTGATACTTGTGATTCCTGTGAGCCTAGTATGGTGATATTACACCATGCATCATGAAAGCTATAGGTTAACACACTTTTTTGAATGTATGGGGAAATGGTAAAGCGATCTACTCTGCATATCATTTGTGCTACAGTTAACTAGTATAGTTAACATTCGCTGTCCATTTTAATAGGAACACCAGTACACTTGCTCATCAAAATGTGTCAGCAGCACACTGCTATTAATCATGCAGAAACAGGTCAAGTGCTTTGATTAACATTCACATCAAATATCAAAAGGAAGAAGAAAGTGCTTTCTGTGAGTTCAACCGTGGCATGGTTGTTGATGCTGGATGGGCTGGATTGAGTATTGCAGATATTGCTGATCACCTGGGAAATTCACACACATCAATCAAAGAGATCACTTTTTTATTCATTCTGCTGTTTGATATGAACATTAACTGAAGCTCTTGACTAGAATCTACATGATTTTTACCATTGCACTGCTGCAACACGAGTGATTGATTGATTGATTGATTGGATAACTGTATTAATGTACAGATTTATTATCTATATTAAAGTGAACGGTGAGTGTCCACCTCACATAATCATGGTTCATGTAGATATTATTATTATTATTATTATTATTATTAATGTATTGGTTTGTTTGATTTTTAAGAAGTAGAACCTCTTTGATTTGGGATGCTGAGTGATGTTCATTTTGTTCCGAGATCAGTATAACTAAAAGCTGGATCAGTGTTCTCTCACTGGCTCGGAGGATGGATGGATGGAGAGAGAAAGCGCGCGCGCGCACACACGCGTGTGTACAAATCCGCTGCTGCAGCATCCGCGCTCAGCACCAGTAAAGACGTGTGGAGAGACATGTACGCGCACTCGCTTCCATTCCCTCGTACAGGGAGCCGTGATGTGATGTGATGTGAACTTGAGGCTGGTGCGCGGTCATGGAGAACAGCACGGCGGTTCGGTGCGACACCGGAGCCGCGCAGCGCATCTCCATCGTCGCTCTGTTTTCCTTCATGTGCGCTCTCGGCTCCATCCTCAACCTGTTGGTCATCGGTCTGGTGTTGAGCTTCAAGAAGCTGCGCACTGCGAGCAACGCCTTCATCGTGAACGGCTGCGCGGCCGACTTGCTCGTGTGCGCGGTCTGGATGCCGCACGAGGCGGCTGTGGCGGCTTCAGTCCAATCGCCGCTGTACGGGGCCGCCCCCAGGGACGCGCTGCTCTTCATCGGCGCCACCGTGTCGCTCCTGTCGCACTCGCTGATCGCCGTGAACCGCTACGTGCTGATCACCAAACCGCCGGCCGCTTACCACGCGCTCTACCAGCGGAGGCGCGCGCAGGCGATGATAGCCGGCTCGTGGCTCGTCGCGCTCGCGTGTCTGCTGCCACTGTGGCTCGCGGTGAGTCGGCGCCCGGTGCTCGCGTGCGGACTGATGCTGCTGATGCTGCTCTCCGAGCCCTGGGCCGCCGCCACGCTCGCGCTCACCATTCTCGGCCAGACCGCAGTCGTGACGTACTGCTACTTCAAGATCTTCCGGCGCGTGCAGATCAGCAGCAAACGCGTCAGCGTGCTGCACTTTCAACTCGTCAACAGCCTGCCGTACTCGTTCCCGAGAAAGGACAAACGCCTCGGTGTGCACGTGCTGGCCGTGTGCCTGGTGTTCGTCCTGACTACCGAGCCGGTGCTGTGGACCCTGACCGCGGGCCTGTTCGCTCCCGTACCGGCGGCGGTCCGCACCTGCGCGTGGCTCGTCTTTTGCTCCGTCTTCGTGTCCGACCCGTTTCTGTACACGTGGAAGAACGAGGAGTTCCGGAAGGCGTTCAGGTCCGTCCTGAGAGGGGACTTCTGGCGAGGCTCCACCGTGGCCGCTGAGCCCGTTACCGTCAGCACCGTCTCTCACGTGTTCCCCAGACAGAACAGCCGCAGGGCGTTTTTAGCCGAGATGAGCTAAAATGTGTTTGAACTAATGCCGGTTTTAACGCGGTCTCGCTGCCTTTCTCTTACAGTGCATGCTGGGCCGGATTCAGCTCCAGATAGCCTATGAGTCCAGGCGTTTTTAAACAATGAACTCTCACTTTAACCTGGACCTTTCCTCATCACCTCTCGTGTACACCTGTACATCTATTCTAGTGTAGTATG
Source organism: Clarias pachynema (assembly GCA_030014365.1). Taxonomy (NCBI): domain Eukaryota; kingdom Metazoa; phylum Chordata; class Actinopteri; order Siluriformes; family Clariidae; genus Clarias; species Clarias pachynema. The sequence goes on along the minus strand of JAQMYL010000007.1, from coordinate 14,719,017 downwards.
CATTAACAAAATGACTTAAGGTGCACAAATTGACCACAGGTAGCTTTTAGAGCTTAGCTCTAAAATCTATTAGACCTTGACGTGTAATAGATTTTGAAACTACAAAAGGTGTGATTTGACGGTACCATCCCGTGACAAGGAAAGGTACACTTTACACTTAAAAAAGTAAAGTGCAGTTGAAAAGAAACTAATTAACATTCCCTGCATTCACACTGCAAATCCCTGGTCCAGTTCTGCTCTGGTTCAATTTACTGGACATATCAAAGTAGCAATCTGATACGATTCTACACTATTCTAATGATTCTAATTAATGTATTAATTAGGCCACCTCATTTATTAATTAGGCCAACAACATATATCCTATGTTTGCAAATAAACGAGTAAGAAAGCACACTTCACTACACATGATGCTTTACTTGTCCTTGTGCTACAAGTGGCTATGTGTGTAACACACATAAGCTGCATAATTTCAAACTTTTTCTATTCTCACAAACCTGATCCAGTTTCTTGGCTCATTCCCTCTGGAGTGGAGTTAAAACTCACTGATGGAGAATGAGTTGTGAAAGAGGTGAGGTGATGATTAATGAGGTGAGGACTTGGTAATGGTACTGAAACAGCTATGAAGGGACAGTGTGCAGAATTTATCCTTCTACCTCATTACACAGAAACAAAGTTGTTGTTATTATTATTATTATTATTATTTAATTCTAAACATTACAGTGAAATTATTTGGATGTTTATTTCAGTTATAAAATTGGACATTTCCAATGTAATAAACAGCTCAGAAACTTTACACAGACATAAAAAATGACAGAAACACTGATTTTTAAGAAATGTTAATGAATATCCTGCTGATGCTGATCTTTGAAGACTAAGCCTAATCTTCATGAAACAACAAATCAAGCCAAATCAATGTACTTGGAAGAAAGCTAAAAAAAAAAAAAAACTAGATAGTTGCTATTAATGTGAAATCTTTGATTTTCTAAAAAGATAATTTGCACGATAATCAGAGGACCAAGAATGTCATGGATTTTATTTTGAACCTGAAGCTTTACTTTTTACAGGGTTCTTTGAATGGTAAGGGTTTATGGCTTTGTAAAATTTAATGTTTCAAAACGTAACTTTTCTAACAGGATGCCTGTGACGTCAATAAAACAATATCCACCAAAAGAGTATGAACAAATGAGAATCATGACATAAATTTAAGAAAATCACTGGAGGTATTCTTTACACACCTCATTTGATGCATGATTTAAATTGCATTAGGTGTGTTATAAGATGGACAATATTTTCATTTCTACAGCAACACACAGTGTTTGTGCCAAATGCATGCCTCTTGTTGATGTGGAGAATGAGCCAGTGTTTTTCATATCGTTTTGTAAGTGCAGTATTTAATGTGAGGATTTTTTTGCTAAACAGTTTCTACTTCGCTGCTGCTTTTTCCAGTAAAACTGTATTTGTATTATGATGTTGAAATAAACTGTGATAAACTGTTTAATGCTTACTTTGGGGTGTATTTTTATCACTTCACCATTCATATCTTAAGGAGTTTCCATGGAAACCTCTGGTAATATCATGAGCTACACAACACGAGCTTTGAGTAGAAAGATGAAAATCAGATCAGTGTGTGACTGAGCTTAATAATAGATCACAAAGACAACTGAGTCTTAATTAATTTTTCTTTTACACATATAAGATTACACACATAGACAGCATACCATAATACCATATATAATATCACATACTGGTATGTGTACAAAACAAAAAGATAAGAGGTGATCATGCTTAACTTATGCTATATATAGGCTACTATCTATCTATCTATCTATCTATCTATCTATCTATTTAGCACACTCGCCTCGCACCCTCAGGGTATGGGTTCATTTCCTGCCTTGGGTCTGTGCGCATGGAGTTTGCATGTCCTCCCTATGATTGGTGGGTTTCCTCTGGGTCCTCCGGTTTCCTCCCACAGTCCAAAGCCATGCAGATTAAGCTAATTGGCGTTCCTAAATTGTCCACAGTGTGAATATATATATATATTATATACTGTATATACAGTGAAACCTCCGATTACGAGTAACGCGATTTACGAGTGTTCCGCAAGACGAGCAAAGATTTTAAATAAATTTTGATTTGGAAAACGAGCATTGTCTTGGTTTATGAGCACCGAGTATCATGTATCACGCATGTGCTTCTTGTT
>JAQMYL010000007.1:14656712-14669569 GCA_030014365.1 Clarias pachynema | reverse complement strand
CCTAACCTACATGTCTTTAGACTGTGGGAGGAAACCGGAGTACCCGGAGGAAACCCACCAAGCACGGGGAGAACATGTAAACTCCATGCGCGAATCGAGCCTGGCCGGGAATCGAACCCGGACTGCGGAGGTGCAAGGCAACAGTGTATAATTTTAATACAAAAAAAAGTACAATATAATTTTCGAATAATTTTGATTTAAAATGCAGATCTGTCTAGACCTAACACAGATCAAAGTCAGAATACTGGAGGCTATAATAATAATAATAATTTTTAAAAAAGTTGAAAAGTTGAAAATGGTTGAAATTCTTAGCTGAGTGTTTAGAAGTCATTGAACTTGGTGTCCTTATGCATCTCATTGCATTTGCTTTTCATGAGTTTGGCAGATATTGGTCCACTGGCATCATTTCTCATTTGTTCAGGGAGGTCATGTACTGTAACGGCTCTGCGGGAATGCCTGTGGTTTCTGTAGTTGGACTGTAAGATGGACATTTTGGTTATTGAATTGCTGAAGCATGCATTTTCCAGCTCCATGAGATCAGTAGGCATGAGCAAAGGCTTCATTTTTTGTTTTTAAACCATAATTATGATCAACTCATGAGTCTCATATTAAAAATCTACTTTTATTTCACCCTGTGGGAGTGTTTAGGATATCTGTATAGCAGAAGCTTTGTGTGTGTTAGCTGGACGTATGCAGAAAGCTCCTGCTGTTATGATGACCCTGATCTTTCCAAAATGCTGCTTAATCGCTTTAAGCCCTCGCCCACAGCCAGACGACTGGCCAGAGGGAGTAATATTAACATAAATTAACTTTTTGAGCTAAGTCAAACCCAGAAGGATGGATTTATTTGGCTGTGATCGGAGGGTGAGGTATTTAGCAGTGGCTCGGGGAAGTTAGTGTGTCAGCGTGTAAAAAGTTTTCTTTTTTTTTTTTTTTAAACCTGAATATCTAACAAGCGTTGCTTTGAGGAGAGAAAAAGACTAAAATGAATGAACTTAGCTCACAGGTTGTTTGAGAACCTGCTGCAAAGAATACACCTCTTTCAGCTGAGCTTTACACACAGACATGCTGGATGTTTACATCAAGCTTTAGAACTTTGGGAGGGTCGGGTTGTGTAGGCTGTGGGAAGCATTCATGGTCGGATGAGATAGGCACATGCCACACACTGCTCAATGCCAGCAGCAGCTCCGGTTTCTCTAATGACAGGCTCCTCAGTTGGATCTTTTTGAAATGTTTCAGTTTCCAGCGCAGATGGGTTTACCTAATGACCATGTTCAAGGCTGCACTTGTAATCTCTAGCTCTCCCTCCTTAAAAAAGGCAAACCCTCTGTTTCAGAGGTTTCACAAAAGGGGCCTTTATTTTTAGTCTCTCAATATGTTGGACATTTTTGGAGAGACAGCTACAAAGTTAAGACCACAATTTTGGAGCAGTTAACACTCAGCTTTGAGTTCTATCAATCACTATGACAATAATTCATTCTTTCATCCAAACCATAATTAATGGCACCCGAATACTCCAATGTTGCATTCAAACAGCAAATTTTTTCTATTATATTTGAAGTCTAAAGCTGCAGCTACAAGAGCTTTTTTTTTTTTTTTTTTTTTGCTGTTTCTTTACTCTGTGGTCATAGGTCATGCTGTTTTTCGGCAGCTAAGACAGAAAACTAATCTAAATATGGTTTATCATTTTTTTTATTTTAAAGTAATTCTTTTTTTATTAATAGAAAATGTAATATTTTGAGGAAAAACAATTAATAGTAAAATATTGCAACAAAAACAAACTCATTTATGGGAGTGTTTTTATTTATTTATTTATTATTTTTTTTAAATTAGATACTAAGGTTTAAGGGGAAATTTTTTTTTCCAACAAAAGTTTTCAACTTTAGTTTCTCATGATGCTAAATTTGTTTCATGTCACCAGGTCCAACTTTCCGTTATGCTTTCGTTCCTTGGTCTGTCTGAGTAAGCTGTTTGCAGAGTTGCATGCCTTGAACATATATTGCTTGAGTGGTTCATCTACAAGCACAGGAAGGCTGAAACAATAATGTGATCTCAGAACTCGGAGGTTCCATCATGCAGCGCTTTCCTGTTTTCATTTTTAAAACCTAAACACAAGTAGAGAGGAGCTCATGTAAAGTGCTGAAATTCTTGCTTGAATATAAAGAATTTCTTTTGCCAATAATGGGTTTTAATCCATGTATGTGGACTGACTGCTATAGTAGCTAATACCATAAAAACAATAACATATGAGGGCTGTACCAAAAGGAATGCAAATTGGGCAAAACTTTCTTAGCTAACTAACTTGGGTCATTCAAAATGCAAATATTGGTGGAGTAGCTCTTCCACTATACATAGTATACAAGTGATACATTTGCACCATCATTGAACCCAACTCTTGAATCCTCTTTGAAAATCCCCTTTGTTCCAGTTGAGTGTCTCCCACTGTGTGGTTTGTCTCAGTGCTGGTTTCCCCTTCTTTAACCTTCTTCATCCATCTGTGCACATTGCTCCTGTTAATGGTGAAGTCATCTCCATAAACATTCTGTGGATGTCAGACAGCCTCTACCTCTCCTTCATCAAGACCTCAATGATGGAAGAACAGGAAGAAGAGTAACTATAAAGGAGGAGTTACTCTACCAACATGTGTAATTTGAAAGACATGCTTTAGTTTTTAGTATTTTGCATTACTCTTAGTATAGCCCTCTTATTAGAATCAACCTATAATTGGCAGCTGTAGATGTTTAATCAACACTTTCTGACAAATCACAAGTTTAATTGTATCTTATAATATTTGGAGCATACCATAAACACCATATCCTGTATCAAATCATATAGCCAAAAATTACTGTGTTTATTAACGAAACTAAATATTGTGAAGCTGAGCACGCCTTTCAAGCATCAGGATACATTTTTGCTTAATTGTCCCACCCCTGTTTAATTCTAATGGAGGTCTAAAATGGAGTGCTTTTTTTGTGTAAAACTTTTAGCACATCGTTATGTGATTCCACCACAGAGAGGGTACTTGAAGGAAATGCTGAGCTCATGGAGTCTTATAGGTTATCTAAGAATTCTGCATGACCGCTAATGGTCACAGAGCTGGTTTGAGCTAAGAGCCATTAGCTGTAGTCATTGGGATCATTCAGGAAGCTCTCAACTCTGCATTTTGGCATATTGAGAAATGACAGATAATACAGTTTAGCTTTCTGAATTGTAAATATTGACTGCAAAAGAGATAATGTAGATTTCATTAGATAGCTGCCTTACTTAAAAGCAAAAGTGAGCCTGTGTCAAGGATAAAGCTATGAAAGGGGTTTGAGTGAAATGGGGTAAAACAGAATAGTTGAGGAGAGGGAAAAGTAGGCCAAGCCCAAAACCCTCTAATAGCTCCCATATGTGTCCGTGGTCGAGGGTTTGGGAATGGGAGCACAATGATGATCAGGCTAGATGATCTCCACAGATCTCTGAGCGGGAAGCTGGGCCATGCCACTACCACACCAGCTATGAGTTCAGATGTTAGCTATGTTAGCCACGTCACAAGCTGTGGCCTGATCTGTCATTGGTTTCAGTCAGTGTGCATACAAAATGGCAATAGTCGTTGTATTGATGCTTTGAATGATTGCTATTTCTGGCCAGATTTGCCATTCCTGAGACGTAAAAAGTTTACAAAAGTCAATCATACTTGCCTTTTCCTAACATTGGTTATTCAACAAATGGAACTTGTTAAAGGCTTAGAATAGGATATATTCTTTATGTTGAAGGTAATGCTATGATACAACAGAGTTACTGTTACTATAGTATCACAACATAATCTTATACCACAGTCATTTGGCAGTGATCATTTTTGTTAATCTAAGAATGACACATCATAGATTTTATTGTTCATTCTACAAAACCAAATAATTCCTGGTACCACTTAACTTATATCAGCTATAGGCAGCCGTTTCCTTAACTAAGGTCCACAGCTTTTTATGTTACCACAAAACCACAACATATAAAGACCGCCGTCCTGAAGATGTCAGATAACTTGAAGTTACACCTATAACTCTGACTGTTCTGACACTGGGGTAACCTTTCCATAAGTGTTGAATTAACTTCTCTTTACAGAAGATTTCATCATGTAAGTCGTTATGGTAATTTCTGTAGAATTATAGTTTATCACAACCAATGCATTAATAAAAACCTGCATTACTAGCATCTACTTTTGTTATAGAACATTAATCAACACCTTCAGGCCAGTCAGAATCCCTTATTCGAGTGCACTGTAGTACGAGTCACCTAAACAGTAAATGAGCCGTCTGAATTTACACACTCGTACACCAATAACAATTTAATCAAATGCCTAATATTGCATAAGTCCCTCTTGTGCCACTGAAATAACTATGAATCATGAAGGCATGGATTTATGAAGGTGCTGTGGTGTCTGGCACCAAGGCGTTAGAAGCGGATCCTTTAAGTCCTGTAAGTTCCAAGGTGGGGCATTCATGGATCAGACTTGTTAGTCCAGCACATCTCACAGATGGTTAATGGAATTGAGATCTGGGGAAATTGGAGGCCAAGACAACACAAAGTAGCCCAGTAGCGCTTCTGTTGGATTGACCCAAACAGGCTAGCCTTTGCTCCCCATTCAGATTAATGAGTCTTGAATGCCCATGTCAACTGTTCACCAGTTGTCCTTCCTTGAAACACTTCTTGTAGTTACTAAACGCTGCATACCAGGAACACCACAGAAGACCTGCTATTTTGGAGATGTTCTAATCCAGGACATTAGCCATCATAATGTGGACATTGTTAAAGTCTCTCAGATCTTGCCTTTTTTTTCTTGCTTCTAGCAAATTATCTTCACGAACGTGCTGCTTAATATACAAGACAGTTTGATATGTTTCAGTATAAGGATGTAATCAATGTTAAAATCACTGACACGTAATAATAATAATAATATTGTTTGTGTATATATAATTATAAGTTCTTGAACTAATGGCATACACTGTATGGCCTAAAGTTCATAGACACTTGACTATTCATCCCATTTCAGATTTGGTTCCTGGTTGCTCTTAATAATAATGTCCACTCGTCTGGGAAGGCTTGCTAATAGGTTTGGAGTGTGGCTATGAAGATTTGCCAATTTAGCCACAAGAGAATTAATGTGGTCAGGTACTGATGTCATTTTAGGCCTTCCATTCCAACCTTGACAGTGTTTTTACGGACTCTCACTATACACATACTGTAGGTATGGCCCCATTACTCAGTGAAGAGAAATCTTAAAGCTATAGTGTGCAAAAACATTTAAAGACCTATGTGGCAACAGTTTGGGGAAGAAACACATACTGGTTATGAGCAAACATCCACATATGTTTGGACATAGTTTATTGTTGAATCATGTAAAATTATCTATTTATTCACTTATGTATTCCACTCATTTGGTTCAAATTGAAGCCATGCTGATCTGGTTGATTAATTCCTAGATTTCTCTAAATAAAGCTTATTTTAGAAGATGGATAAAGCCAGTGGCACTCATCTAAAACTGGGAATTAATGAAAAGGAAGATGAAAGAGATCTGTTAGCTAACATTATCAATGCACTTTTATTTTAAGACTTCATAATCATGCCTGATGAAAATCGGATCATCTACTGAGCTAGAAATAAAATGTTATACAAGTAATTATTACTAAGAATAAAAAACATTATGAGGTGTTCTTATTTTGCCTGATGTGCATATTTCCTTTTAATATTTGTTAATATAAGTTTACTTTTTTACATGCTAAATTGTATGCTTTATATTGTTTTGCTACATTTTATTTTTTGCCAAACTTCTAACAAGCAAGATAATGAAACATCTTGATGTGTATGTGAGTCAAGATATGCCATATTAGATGGAAAATAATGCCATTCTCTCGCTCTACAGTGTGGTTCCTCTGCTAAAGGAATCCATTGGCATCCTGATGCAGCGAACTCCACCTGCACTTGACCACGCCCTTCCTGAGTGCTACCAAAGAGTGAGTGCTACTCCTTTTGCAACAGCCATATTAAGAAAATGCTGCATAGTCTGGCAGGCCATAATTCCCAGCATGACCAGAACAGCTGTCTGCTTCCATTTCAATGCTGGTCTTTCTGGTTTCTCTTAATCGTTAGCTGTGGGTTGTTGTGCTTCTCTCTGCAGGTCCAGCAGCTGCAGGGTGTGTATAACTTGCAGGAGCCGCACTTCTGGACACTGTGCACCGACGTCTACATTGGCACGCTGAAACTCCTCGTGGCCCCGGACGCTGATTCCCGATGGATTCTTAGTCAGACGCACAACATTTTCACACAGGTGAGGGAAACCGCCAGAACTAAAGTTTATACTGTATATACGTATACATTCATTTTGAAAGAAACAATGAGGTCCAATTATGCACTGTGGCTAATCCTCACATCACAACCCAGCAGTCCTGAATTAGATGTATTTAAAAATATTTAATATTATAAAATATAGATACCGAGTTTTTGTGTTTGTGTCTCCAGGCAGGAGTAAGGCAGCTGTACGTTCAGATCGATGTGGCGGCCATGTAAGAGTTGCCCTGATTCAGACGTCATGGGACCAAAGCCCTCTGTGCTGCTACATGAAGCTCATCACCAAACTCCACCACTTTTTGCCCCTTCTTTTAATTTCTCTGGGTCTCTTGACATCGTCGACACCCAGTCGGACCAATCTGGAGCAGCCGCGGTGCAGTACAGTACGGTTAACTGACTCTTTCCGGGGGAAAAAAAAACAAACAACACAAAGATTGTTGGTGCCCCTGGTCAACAGCTGTCCTTGTTCATATATTTTTAAACATCCCTAAAAAGACTTTAGTCTGTATTTGGTGTCTCATCCTTATTATGGTCAGAATGAGGTTTGAATATTATGTTTGATTAAGAAGGAAAAGCCTCTAACAGTATGTGAAGTGAATCATCATTAGTATTTTCTGTGGTCGGATGTCTTTGTAGTTGCAGACGTCGGTCACTGGTGTTGCCCCACACTTCAGTTTATCATTACACTTTGATCTCTTAAGTGCCTTCCCCCCCCCCAGTGGATCTCTTGGACAATCTCCCACACGTCTCCTTCATCCAGCATCTGTAAAATCATGGGTTATGTAGGTTATTCTAGCCAGTTTTAACATTCCTTTGTTTTGTTTTTTTACTGCATGGTGTTCACTGATTGATTCACTGATTATTTCTCTGATTTCTACTCATGTAAAACTGGATGAAACACCAGCTTTATTCAGCCATATATGGATCTGATGAGCCACTTAAATGTGAGAAGTCCATAATTTAATTACCCATATGGATTTTAAAGAACACAACTGTGCCACAGGCCAGAACATTTGTGCAATTCAATAAATTATATTGCCATCTGATTTGTACTTTTTTGCATTTGTTGGAATAAAATCATTTAAAACCAGAATCATACATGAATTGCTGCGATAGCCAATTTGAAATTGTACCACTTTCATATCTAAAGAAGTCTACATCACTATAATGAACAACTGAATCTGTAGATTGCCATTTTCATTTTGTCCTGATTGATGATTTGTGTGTTTTAGTAAAACCAAATTAATTTGTTAGAAGATATGGCATTTTGTCAGGATCCAGAATTTTGTCAGGATCATGATTTTAAAACATGCCTTGTAAAGGTAATAAATTAGAAGTAACAATAATAATGCATTTGATCTAGTGATTGCAATTCAGTCTAATTCAATCTAAATAAAGTTCAAATGTATGAGTTCAAGAGACACATAAAGACATCGTATGAACATGGGTGAACACACGAAAATGAATTAAATCTTAATTTATTCTATCTTAAATTTGTCATCTATGTAAATTATTGTAGGAAATGTAAAAATAAATCCCTCAGTGAACATTCTCTATAGCATTGTTTGAACAATATACAAAGTAACATTTGTTTCTGTCCAGAGTTAATTTACAGTAGGTACACTTTTGGCCAAGATCTTGTACTGAGGCTGTGAAAGTCGATATAAATTTAGGTTTTCTCCAGCACATCCCAAAGACATTGAACTGGGTAAAGGTTAAAAAATGAGAACCACTCTCACAATTCTCCTGGAATATGGCTGTGCCATGAGGGAGAAAAATCTCCATTGGTGTGATAACCTGGTCATTCAGTACATTCAGGTCATCGGCTGACTTTATTTTATTGCCACAATGTTGCTTAACCTAGTCCTGGTCAACTGAAGCAACCCAGGTCATAACCCTGATTCCTGCTTCATGTGGTTCTCTTCTTACCCTGACACACTGGAATAGGGTCGGTCTGGACTTATCAGATAACATTTTTTCATTTCTCCAAAGTACAATCTTTACGCTCCCTAGCAATTTAAAACTTTTCTGATTAGTCTCACTAACAAGTGGTTTTCTTGTGACCACAGAGTTGTCTAAGCTTTCCGTCTTTCCCCATTTTATACACACAGAAATGGAACTATGCACACAATTCTGAAAGCTTGAAGCTCTTGTGTCAACAACATGAATCCAAACTGCTAAACTCTAAGCACAATTCCATTGATCTCACTTGAATACCCACCATATTACCCATTTCTAAATCCAATAGAAGTATTCTTTCCATCACGGCGGTGGAAAATGTACAAATGCAGACCTCACAGGCATGTGGCACTACTCCAGGCAATGTAAGATGTATGTTATGCCATCTTTGCAGAGAAATGCCAGGGATGGATCTGCCATGTTAGACGTTTCTTTTCCCCCTGCTGCTTGGAGAACATCGCAGCTGATGTGGGCGAGTTCCTCTGGCCTGACCAGCATCAGAGGCAGGATGCAGAGCCATCTGTTTCATTGCATTTCGCAATTTCTTTTGTCAGCACAGCAGGACACTTTGTGTTGCAGTAATAGATATTTTTGTTTCCTATTTGCACACAGGTTTTCTTTGTGGTGTTTCTCATTGTACTTGCATAGGTGACATTACCGAGTTTTACTACATTCTATGTAAAACAGATAACATTTGTGATGCATATACATTTCAGGACAAAAAACATACCTCTCACCAAAATGAGGAACAGGAAACTTATTTCTACACACTTGTATGCATCTGAATATGTAACACGGCCTCATGAAGCCAAAACATTTAGGAGCACTTTTGTGTTTACTTGATGCCCTGAAGGATATAAACAGATGATTGTATTGTTGTGGTGGAAGGAATCAATTTTGAGAAGAGAGAATATGGTTTTGAGTGACATCATTCATTTTGCAATAGATTTGTGGAGTTTTGACAAAGTAGTTAACTCTTTCCATTTTGTATTTAGAGTTTTGAAAAAGTTTGGAAATGTTCGGGACTCTAATATTTAACATACTGTAGCTGTGACTTCTGTTTTTGTTTTTATAATCTAACTTCAAGTGTTTAAGGACTCTCAGATGTAGCTAAAAGTTAGGAGGACACAAGCTATATGGATAATTTAGCAGATTCATTCAATGTGTTGTCCAACTTGTATATACATTTGAACTGTTCAGTTCTTAAATGTGACAGAAGTCCAGAATTGGTCAGAAGTTGACTCATTTTAAGAGGGGCAAAAAATATAGAACTTAACAAGGACCAACATTAAATTTACAGTAGCTACTAATGGATAAAATGTAGAACCTGTTCTTAAATGAATAAAAACCTGTAATGACTGGCGGCGGCATGGTGGATCAGTGGTTAGCACTGTCTCCTTGGACCTCCAGGATCCAGGTTCAATTCCCGCCTGTGTGCATGTTCTCCCCGTGTTTGTTGGGTTTCCTCCAGGTATTCCGGTCTCCTCCCATAGTCCAAAGACATGTAGATTAGGTTAATTGGCATTGCTCAGAATTGCCCGTAGTGTGTAAATAAATGTGTGTGCGCCGTGCGATGGATTGGCACCCTGTCCAGGGTGTACCGGTGTGCCCTAAGTCTCCTGGGATAGGCTCCAGGCCCCCCACAACCCTTTAGAAAGAATAAAGCGGTATAGAAGATGAGCGAGTGAGTAATCACTGGCAATTTGCTGTGGTATCAAAGTAATAAATAATTCAGGGAATGGAACATAATAAACTTTGGGTTGCTCAAGGTAACACCGCTTCATCAGGCCACCCTGTTGTTGATTATTTCCTTAGAACAGCGTGACACTGTTTTATTCTTTTACTCCCTCAGCAACTTCCCAATGATTAAAATGTTTAATTTATTTTAAAAAATTATGCATCATGTTAATGTTAACATTAGTCCTACTGAAGGACATGCTTTCCTTAACGCTGTGGAGAGTCCTCTAGGAAAGTCCTCAGAATTTCTGCAGGTTTTTAAAATTAATATATTTATTTTTGATCAGGTGGTGTATAAAGCAGCTCCTTGTGCTATATGCTTCATACCTGACTGTCTGCAACAGCAACTTTTTTGTTGAGCCTCACAGGGTCCCAGTCCTGATGGACTTATTTTACCGACAAATAACTTCAACAATATTGAGATGTTTACCGTGTAATTTTTAAGGAATGAAAACAAAAATAAGAACGATGTTTTAAAATTGATTTTATCATGAATGTTGTACAGAGAGAAATGATTCGCCATGAAGCCTGCGTCCGGAAATCTGAGCCGAAGAGTGTTGGATTGGGACTGCGGGAAACCCAGCAGCAATAAAATGCACATGCTTTATGGTCACATGACAAGACCAAAGCTAGTGTGCACTATTTTGAATTACAGAAGCAATTCACATTTCAGAGGCTTTCATTTGTCCCAGATGAAGCGTTTTTTTCCCTTTCTCCATGACCTTTTTACCATTTCCTCCTCTGTAATTCACTCAAGGGCTGCGATTTAATTAGCTCAGAAACACCACACTGTACTGTACTCGCGTGGAATCTTTTTTGATCTACGCAAAAAATACGTCATTCGTGTGGTTTTCTTGAAGCTCCAGACGTGAACCAGCAGGAGGCTGAATGTTCTGCTCGGGTTCTCAGGAGACGTAGGTGGAGCTGTCCGTCATCTTCAGGCCGCTGAGACCATCAGGGCTGCTGAAGAGCTTCAGCATGTCCACCTCGAGCGGGTGCAGGAGGCCCGTGATGATCATGGAGTGCAGTGGCGCTCCCAAATCACACTCCGCCATCTCGCGCAGAGATCCGACTCGAATGGCCTGGTCATCTGCCCCCACCCGCGCCAGTCCCACACACACTGTGTCCTCCGTGATAGCTGCAGTGCACACAAACCCAATAATCTTATCAAACACTTTCAATCAAACGTAATCCAATTTTCATGCAACGCAGGACAGATGATTCAGTGTGGCAGATGGCCCGGACATGAGTCTATTAAAGACCGTCAGGCGAAGGGAAGCACAAAAACTATACAATACAGATTTATACTCCCGCAGCGCCAAAGTGAAAAAACACTCTCAGACAGAGCTAAAATCCTGATACATATACACATATTTTTGCATATTTGTTACACTTAAATGATTCAGATCATCAAACTAATTTTTAATTACACAAAGATAACCCATGTAAATACAAAATGCAGTTTTAAAATAAGGATTTAATTTATTAAGGGGAAAACGCTACCCAAACCTGCCTGGCACCATGTGAAAATGTAATTGCCCCTAAACCTAATAACTGGTTGTGCCACCATTGGCGGCAACAGCTGCAACTAAGCGTTTGTGATAACTAGCAATGAGTCTTTCACATCGCTGTGGAGGAATTTTGGAGGAACTCTTCTATGCAGAATTGTTTTATTTCTGCAACACTGGATGGTTTTCGAGCATGAACAGCCTGTTTAAGGTCATGCCAAAGCATCTCAATCAGATTTAATTCCAGACTTTGACTCGGCCACTCCAAAATTATTATTTTTGAGCCATTCAGAGGTGGACTTGGGTGTGTTTCAGATCATTGTTCTGCTGCATAATCCAAGTGCACTCGAGCTTGAAGTAACGAACTGATAGCCGGATATTCTACTTCAGGATTTTATTGTAGAGCAAGAATTCATGGCTCCCTCAATTATGGCAAGTCGTTCAGGTCCTGGCTGACTTATTCACATCAGGCCACGTAGGCCTAGACAGCTTTTTCCATTAATAAATAAAATCATTATTTAAAAACTACATTTTGTATTTACTTGGATTATATTTGAGTAATATTACAATTTGTTTGATGATCTGAATCATTTTAGTGAAAGAAAATATGGGAATTTTTTTTTTAATTGAGAAGGGGAAAATACTTTTTCACATCACTGTATAAAGATAAATTTACAAAATCAATTACGTTCTTAAAATTATTTATACATTAGAACTGTTCACCTAACTTGACTGGAACGTTCCACAACAATAATTAAAATCACCTGAAATTTACTGTGGTATGTAAGGAATAAATACTTCAGAGTATGGAACAAACAACTGTGGGGTGCTGAAGGTAACTCCTCTTCATCGTGACACCCTGTTATTGATTACAGTGGAACCTTGGATTACGAGTAACTTGGTCTGCGAGCATGTTTTTGCAGGACGAGGAAAATATTTTAATAAATTTTGACTTGATAAACAAGCGAATTTCCATGAAATCCTCAAAAGGAGGCAAAAGCAAGTGTCATTAGAAAAGTTCCTTGTTAAAGATTACAGTCTCTGACTCTCTTGTCAGAAAGCAGTGATTCCGTTTGTGTGTGTGTGTGTGTGTGTGTGTGTGTGTGTGTGTGTGTGTGTATGTGTGTATGTGTGTGTGTGTGTGTGAGAGAAAGTTGTCCTACACAGTAGCCCCCCTCCTCCTCTTTTCTAGTACAGCTACGATACGATTCTTTTCAAGGCTAAATTTAAGTGAACATAGCTAGATATCAATCAACAGTAATGTATGTTAAAAGGAGTTAAAGCATTTCCTCACCTGGTTCCTCTTCTCGTTCTCTGCGGTTCTGG
>JAQMYL010000007.1:14632943-14646330 GCA_030014365.1 Clarias pachynema | reverse complement strand
AACTGTTGTGTGTGTATATATATATATATATATATATATATATATATATACACACACACACACACATGCACACTTATCAGCCATACCATTATCACACAACCAGCATTAACCTTTTCAGCAAGTTGAGGTAGACTAGCGATTCTATTGGGTCGGACTATACGGATCAGCCTTCACTCCCCATGTACGTCAGTGAGCCTTGGCCACCTGTAGGTCTTTTGGGATGTTCCTCGTCTACAGTAGTCAGGACCCACCAAAAGTGATCCAAGGAAGGAAAAAATTTGAACACAAGGGTAACTGATACACATTGGGTGTGAATGCTGGCCTATGTAGTCCGATACAATAGAATATCTACTGTAGCTCACCGGTTAATGCTGGTTCCAATAGAAAGGTCAGAACACACAGTGCATTACTATTTTGGTGGCAAATGGGGGACATACTCAATATTAGGTGGGTGGTCATAATGTTATGGCCGATCAGTATATATACGTGTGTATGGTCACTTTTATAGCACAGCAGTGTGTTAGTTGCTTCCTGGTTCTCCTGTTTCTTCCACCTGTACACTAAATTGGCTTCTCTCTCACTATCCAGTGTCCTCCAAATGAGGATGGATTACATTGTTCATTTGGTTCCTCTCATGGTTGCTTCATGATGTCAACTCAGGAAGTTTCTCTTTACACTGTATTCAAAACAGCAGCATAAAGTACTTAAGATGAACAAATGAACGTACTTTCAAAAACATCGTGACACACAGGATTGGGTTACAAGAGTTGTCACCCACACAAACATTATCAGTGCCTCACTATAAATAAACACATTCTAGTTTTTGTGACATTCAATAGCAGTGAAACTCTGACGTACAAGTCAAGTGAGAAACCAAATCAAAGGAAAGTCTTGCTTACATGTAGGAAACACAGACTCTAACCAGAGGCAGAATATTAAGTGTTAATTAGTTTCTGGTTACCTGAAATATGTTTGTTGGTTTCGGGGAAAAAAGGGTCAGGATATTGCTCTGACACAGTTTGGAAACATTGTCCGGATCTGATTCATTGTGATAGGAGCCAGTTATATTACGTGCATTTAAGCACATCTGCGAAATCACCACTTGTGGAACAACATTAAAACAGGAAATCAGAGTTGAAGGACAAATACTGATTAATAGCTCTTGAGCACATTTTATTCATTCATCTCCTTCCTAGATTCCAGTCATGGTGAATCTGGAGTCTGTCCTGGAAACACTGGGCACATGGTGGGAGGAAACTGGAGAACTCAGAGGAAACAATGAAGGACAGAATCAGAATGAAGCAGAATGTTTGAGAATCCACAAAGACAGTTTCAGGATTGAACCAGGGACCCAGGAGCTATGAGACAGCAATACTACCCGCTTCACCCTTTCACAGTTTAATCAGCTCTAAATGAAAGTGCTGACCTTCAGTCTAATGCAGCTGATACCTGCAAAGCACACAGATTGGAGTCAAAGGACTTCATTATGAATATAGCTGCCTTTAACCCTAGGGGCAAAAGTAACATCTGGTCTCTGCCCCAATACAAGCCACACCCCTTCAGTGAGGTCAGAGGATGACAACCCGAACAGATTGAATCTTTCATTTTAACATGCTCAAAATATGTAGATGTTACTTGATAAAGTCAAATGATTTTTAGCTGTGAATTCAGTATTTCTGTTGTATGGCATTATTATTATTATTATTATTATTATTTTCTCCTACAGTCATCCTCCTATAGAGATCATTTAAATATAGGAGTTAAATAAAAATAAAATAAAATATCTTTTAGTAGAAGAGAGGTAGATTACAGAACTGTCAGCAATGATGTATCATATGCTTTCCAGGTTTTCTTTCAAGGGATAAATAAAAGTTATGTAAATTAAGGTCAATCAGTTTTCCTGAATTTTTTTTTTAATACAATATCAAGTCAAACTGTTAATTTAAATTTATATTTAAATCTTTTTCATGCAAAACCCAGCAGCTTCCTTTTGTGTGTCTAAAAAGCGGTTGCTTATATAATATGCTGCTTTCTTTTCGGGCATACAAATATTTTTCTGTAACCTTTCATTTTGTGGTGGAAAACTGATGTTTTAAAATCAGAAATGTTTTTGTACGAACTCAATAATAAATTCTATAAAAATCTATAACTAAGTTATAAAACACAGTGTGTGTATGTATACAATACCAGTCACAAGTTTAAAGGCAACCTCATGCTCTTTCCTGATTTTTATTTCTATCAACATCTTATAATAATGTAGAAGTCATCCGAAAAAAAGCAATAATCCCCTTTGAACAGTTGATATTGAGATGTGTCTGCTACTCTGTGCTCGATGAGTTTTGCAAATGCCCTTGACAATACTGTTCCCACAAGAATAGCTGACCTCTGTGTTTTAAAATAACTGTCGTAACTGACTGCCTAATTACCTAATGCCATGTGTGTTATTTATAGTTTTTAAAAATCCAGTATTTTTTTATGTAGGAAATTAATCACTAAACAAACAAACAAACAAAAAATTAATTAGAATGTGGGTCCAACCTTTTGACTGTATACATACACAGTGAAGAAAGAGAAAGAGAAAGAGCGACAAAGAGAATATAATGATACCATTGAATAAAGTGAAATAATATACAATAAATATAAAAAGTAAAATAAAATAAATTAATAAATAAAAACGATAATAATATCATGAACACAAATAGAAGCAAAACTGATGATGGAGCAAGTGTTTTGCAGAGCTGGTTAGGTGTGTGTGTGTATGTGTGTGTGTGTGTGTGTGTGTGTGTGTGTGTGTGTGTATGAGCGGTCAGAGGGCCTCTCTAGTGGTGCTTCCTTGTCATTTGTTAAGCTCTGAAAGGCCTCCGTCAGTGTGCATTATGCCTGGCAGAATGGGCTCACTGAGGCCTGGCACGGGGTTTTTTCAGGATGGGACGCCGGATCCAGAGATGCCCGATTCGGCAGCGCTGGACTGCCTGCCGCCTCACGGCCCATCTCTATGGCAACGCTGCCAGGGCTGGCGTCTGAAAACAATTTGGCACTTAATGAGAATTTACTTTTTCGTAAATGGTGGGAAAGTGGGGGTGAGGGAAGCGATGCAGGGGCATGAGGGGGAGGAATGAGGTGCATGTTTGTTATGTACTGCCGGATGAAGGAATGTGATCTACAAAACAGTCTCATCTAAATGAGGCAATATGATCTTCAAATGATGAGTCACGCACGAGTTACCTCAATCAACTTAGGTAAACCTCATTAAGTGTATGTTTGTGTGTGTGTGTCTGTGTGTAAAAGAGAGATTATGTAATGGCTCACCCATGTCAGGCATACGAGGACCATTCAGGTTCCCGTTCCTCTGGTTTTGTTTGAGTCCAGTGAGCCAGTGGCAAATTGTCCCAGTAGACTGCGCCAATCTGTTTGACGGAAGTGCGATGAGAAAATGAGCTGTTTCTCTCTGCTGGGTGAATATGTGATCAAACAGACAAATGGAAACAGTAAGAAAAGTTGTGATCGAGATTTATTAAGTGTTCATTTCCATTTCATGTTTACATACTATTTTGTGCCATTTCCAAATGAAAGTTTCTGGAGTGGTTTTTATTTGGACAAGTATACTCAGTGTCTATGCATGGCATACAAATAATCAGCAATAATAATATTATCTAAAATTATCTATAAAAAAATTCCCACATTCCCAAAGTTCAAAACATTCACTGCTTAAATAGTTTCCAAAACAAACGAATGGCAGGAAGGCGGTCCCTGTTTCCTCGTTCTGCAGTCTGGGCATGAAGCGAAATGTTTTCCCTCGGCAGCCACGGCCTTCTCCCACGGCTCGCGGTGGGAAGTCGCTGCTCCCCCTGGCTCGAGGTTCTCCTGAGAGGCGGAAGTGTTAAGGGAATAGTGAAGAATGCCTTTTTTGGGGGTCTGTGATGTTTACACTGCCTCCATCACCCCACCCTTTCCTTGCACAAAATCAGGCTTTAAATAGTCTGAGATAATGGAGCTGGCACCAGAGAATACCCATAAACAGGGAGACAGAGTTGAGGAATTGTTTTCCTTTATGATGGACACTGGGCAGGGTGTGAACTATAAGTAAGGTATCACTGAAAAGAATTTATTGTGTATGTGACCTGATTGAGGGATATTAGACAAATAATTGAATAATAATAAACACTATAAAACACTACAAAAGGTTAACAGCAACAAACTTTTTTATTTTACAAGAAATCCTTTATAATTAAAAACACAAGCTGTGGATTCATGATGGATAGAAAGAATAAGGCCAATAAAAACCCACACTTAATTTCTTTTTTTATATAAACAAATGGTAAAATGGAAGCATGCTTCTTTTCATTAAAAAAAAAAAAAAAAACTATGTGAGTGGGGGGGTGCAAGGTTTGGCACATCCAATAGATTTCTTCTACTAGATTTGGGGAGGAAGCGGTTTGGTGAGAGCTACATGTTAAACCACTATAAAACACATCATGCTCCTCCAACCTGCATGGCAAGACCCCACTGTATTTCAAGACAAACACCTTAACTACTCTGCCACAGATCAACAAAATAAAAATTTTAAAAAGGTTATTTAGACACCCTTTTATCTGAACATCATGCAGTCCTTAAAATTGTTAACCATTTCTTCTATAAAGCTCATGATGATTGGTGGGTGAATTGATCTGTAGAAAATACCTTGGCATGACACAATGTGTTTACTTCAGCTCTCTTCTGTAGGAAAAAATACAGCCGATAAGGACATGGAAGCTCAGATCAAGACCTGTTTATCCTGTCATTAAGGAGCACCACTGGAAGGCAGTAGAAGGAAGCGATCAGGAAATCTTAAACACATTGGTATGCTGTTCATTTACGGGATGCACAAGCAAGGCTGAGTCACTTCCTAAGAGACACAGCTCTTGTCATACCAGCAGGTCTTTTTAATACTACATCCTTCCATGCTTCGATGAGATTAAAGCAAGGGTGAGACACCAGATCAAACGTAGCGTGAGACATATTATTATTGTTAACAATGAGAATGATTTCAAAGTCTATTGAATTTGAGTTCAGTGAATTCGATGTCCATTGTGCTGAATAATACCATTAGTATGTGTTTAGTTGTGTGTGTCTGCTGAGATACTTTATTGCTCACCATAGTTGTAAATAGTGTTTACTTAAGATACTATAAACTTCCTCTTGGTCCAGACCAGTCTAGTCATTCTGCTCTGATCTTTCTTATCAACAAGGTGTTTCAGTCTCCAGACGCTCTGAAATGGGATTTTTTTTTTCACACAATTCTGTGTAAACTACAGAGACTTGTGAAATTCCCAGGAGATCAACAGTTTATGAAATACTCAAATCAGCACATCTGGTACTAACAACCATACCATAAATGTAACTATTCAAACATTAAAAGACCTCTTGAGTGGCGCTGTAGTCCCTGTAGCCGAGTGTGTTACGCTACTCCCTATGGTGCATGCGCAAGCAATTCTAAAAGATGTGGTTTGGTGACGGAGAAAACATGTCATAGGCTTCATCCCCTTTGGTTAGTGGTTAGCTTTAATAGGGGACTATCCAGTATCCATATCTGGCGTCTCACCCTTGCTTCAGTGATGGCTATGACTAAATTAGGAGAGAAAATCAGAAGAAAATAATAATAATAAAAACAATAATAATAAAAACATAAAAAAGTGTCAAAGCTTATGCTTAATAAATAAATGAACAAATTGCTAGCCTAAGCCAATGTCTAGCGTAATGGAGGAATGAAACAGTCCATGCAGGAAACTAATCACCTTTTAGGTAGTAACATTAACATTACTTTGTCACTACACTATTAATTATTTTACTATAACAGTGTTTTACACATGAACACAGGCAGAATGACAGAAGATCGACTTGAGAACATTTAACAGAAAAAAAAACAAATGACAAGTTTATAAATTCATGCAACCTAAATCCAAAGAATAAGGCATTTTTAATCTTCAAATGCTTGGTGAGTGAATTTAACCAGAGGTGTTTCTCTTTGCAGAGAGCTCCGCTTAGCATGCAGCCTAGCGCTCATTACACATGCAAAGGCCCAGTGTTTGAGACCATGCTTCCTGAATGAGCTCCTTTTGTAGAGTAATTGAAGATCACTCTGTGTTACTGACAAAGAGGTGTAGGGCCTCTCTCTCCTTTTCGGCTCTCTATTTTTCTCGCATTTCTCCTTTCCCTCGCCGCCCTGATTACGCCCCTCTCCTTTTTCCACAACATTTGTGATAAGTTGTGGCATAAAATATACTTGTGTGCAAGTTTCTTGCAAGCTGTTATGTGTCTTTGAGCAAAGTGTTGCATTTTCTTAGTGCTAACTAAGTCGCTCTGGATAAGAGCATCTGCCAAATGCCTAAATGTACACAGAAATGTAAACTTAGTGGTTAGCACTGCTGCCTTGCACCTCCAGGATCCGGGTTTGATTCCCGCCTCGGGTACTGTATGGGTGCATAGGGTTTGCATGTTCTCCCCATGCTCCGGTTTCTAGATATGCAGATTAGACTAATTGACATTCCCATATTTCCCGTAGTGTCCAAATGAGGGGGTGTACTGTATATGTGTGTGCCCTGAAATGTGTGTGCCCTGAAATGATATTTGCCTTGAATTTGATTCTACAGCACAAAATGGACACATTTCCAGTTAAGACAAAACCTTTACTACTAAAGCCAGCAAGATAGTTAATTTGAGCTACCCCAAACACACACAGATGTCATTACTTCCTGTTAGGAAGCTATCATGACTTAATTTGACAGGATTCTGAAATGATTTTCAAATGGCTTTAGTCTTCACTGGTTATTACGGAAGCTAATCAGCTATATAACGACAGAACGGGATGGAGTCCTCCAAATGGCGCAGTGGTAAAGTGCTCGGAGATCCCGAGTTCGATTCCCGGGTGATGCTGTAACCTCTCGCAGCCGGAGGCCTAGAGAAAGCTGATTGGCCGAGCTCTCTCAGAGGGGAGGGATGAGAGGTACTTAGTGCTCCCACATTAATCACACATTAATCTACAGCCAATCAGGGGCGTGTGTGAGCTCGCGCAAGCAGAAGGAGCGGATAGCACTGTCCTCCGAGTGTGTTACGCCACCCCCAACACTGCGTGAGTGAGCAGTTCAAAAAAATGCGGTTGGCTGGCGTCACGTGGTTTGGAGGAAACACGTGATAGTCTTCGACCCTCTCGACTGAGTCGTAGTAGTAGCCTGAATGTAGGAGCCCCCTAGTGATGGGGGAGGAATTGGACACGACTAAATTAGGGAGAAAATCGGGAAGAATCCGATGGAGTGCCGTTATAAAACTACACTTAGGCTGTGTCTTTAAGTGCATATTATGGGGGAAAACCTGGTAGTTTCTACATATATTATTATTAAAAGTTTAAAATGGCATGTTCATGATTACTATAAATTATATATATTCCTTTTTGAGACCTTTTGCTTCAATCTCCTCAGTTCCATCTTGAATAAAATATAAATCTGTTACATCCACTGTTCTTTCCACACTGCCATATCCACAGCTGAGCAAACACAAAGCCCGTCTAAATGTGTGTTTATACTGAAGATCTGGTATGGAGAAGGAGCAGAAAACCAGGTGGTGCGGTTACTTTTCTGGAAATACATCCACAGTTTAGACAAATTAGCAAGGAAATTGGAATTCCCACATCGTCTCTAATGTCACTTGGTAAAAACACTATAACTAAAATAGCAACCCTTTAATAAAACACGGATGGCTGGGTTTCCAGTAAGAGGCCATGTAGTACATCTGGGCTTTTGTTTGGTTCAACTGTTTTACTGAAGAAAGGCTAATAATTAATTCATGTACGCTTATACACACAGTGTTCTCTTGTGAACGTGAATGATTATTAAGAAAGGCATTAGCGCTTGCTCATACCTTCACGTTCCCCATTATAATCATTAAGCTCTGACAGCATAGAAAAGCATTTGCTCCCATGGAAGGTGAATCAGCTTCAATTATTACAGAACTATGAAGTGTACAAGCAACAATGTGTAAAACATCAGGATCTCATCTTTCCATGTGTTTAAATAGAGTTAGTGTGAAGAAACCTGTGTGAATAAAAACCTAACTGAAAATGCATTCAGCTTGGACTGTATATGTTAGGTAGTTGGCAGCAAAGATGAGCATGCAGGTTTAGTTATTTTACTCAATATCAAAGAAATCCAACAAAAATGTAAAAAAAAAAAAAAAAAAAAAACAGACTTAACAATATGAAATATGAAGCCACATAAAGAGTGCCATGACAGTTTAGCAATCATCACGGATCTCTGAAAACAGAGATATCAGGCTAATTAACCAACCCAAATTGTCAACATGGATTTCCTGTTTGTGTAAATTTGCTGAAAATGTTCATTGCTTGTTTTGCTATTGTGTAGAAGGATCAGTTTTTATCATAAGAGTGTATGCAGTGCTTGTTTATGCCCATTTCTGTCTCACTGTGCATCCTCGTTAGCCGACATCCTACTGCGGTTAAATTATTAACTGCAAGGACAGTTGTGTGAAATATGGAAATTGCATTAATCTATGAGTGTCACTGTTTAAGCTAAATCTAGAGAGATATCAAACATAAGCTGACATTTTTCCATAACTTTTGTTAATATTTCATTTGGCTTTAATTTATTTTCTTAAATCACAGATTTAACGAAATCCTTCTAAAGCCAAATCCCTCAGCCAACTGAATTCCTACAAAATACAGTATATAAAAATGGTGAAAGAGTTGTTTAGGGAGCATGGGACATCATTTTCACACATGGATGGGCCACCAGAGAGTCTAGGGCTTAACCCCATCAAGAATCTTTGGGATGTGCTGGAGAAGGCTGTGCACAGAGGTCCGTCTCTCCCATCATGAATACAAGATCTTGGAGAGAAAGGAATGCGACTCTGGATGGAAATACATTTTGTGACATTTCTTAAGCCTATCAAAATGATGGCACAGCCAAAATCTAAGCAAAAGGAAGTCCAATGAAATATTACTTTTTTTCTACGAGTTTGTAGCTTTTTGTTGGTGTTAAATACAGTATAGCTGTTTCATTAATACGTTGTTAAAACATGAAAACTACAATGACTGAAATATTATAACATATTTTTTCCTCATAGGTTGTAGGTGTTAATAAGAAGGAGACATACAGTAATAGATGACTTGTAATTGGAAAAAAATGGAGTAATTAGTAAATCAGGAAATAAATGTAACCATTAAGCATTATGGTTTGAGCACCAGCACCGTTAAGTTGCCCCTGTTGAGCCCTTCAGCAAGGCCTTTAACCCTATCTGCTCCAGGGATGCTGCATCCTGGCTGACCCTGTGCTCTGACCCCAGCTTCCTAACTGTGATATGTAAAAAATTATTTCACTGTGCTGTAAGGTACATGTGACAAGTAATTGAATAATCATCATTATTAATGACACTTACCTGTTTGTTATCACATTACAGATATTAAACAAGCCAGACTGTCCCTTAACATTACTCAAGTGTTGTGTCTGCAATGAGGTTGTTCTGTCTTATCTGTCTTTCTTGATTAGGGGCTCTGACCTCATTCTGTTTCCTGATTTAGTTTACTAATTACCAGCTTGTTTTACATTTCTGAGAATTCTAACTATTTTGTTTGGCTACAGTTTTGATATAATCAGAAAATGTGCGCTTCTTCATTAGACATGGTTCTGTACAATTAGCTTACATCATATTAATCTACACTAATTAACTGTTTCCGGAAGGACTTATGAAGAAAATATTGTCCTTTTTAGAGATTGTGAGGGGGATAAAAATATATTACAGTGTATACGTGTGTACCAAAAATAAAATCCTTTGTGAAGAATAAAAACAAAACAGACACTAAGATACGACCGGACATTAAAGGAAAAATAATGAAGAAAATAAAATTCCAAAATTAGCAGCAAAGCCCTTGAAAAATTCAAAAGGAATAGAAGATATTATATAATCTTCAGAAATATATATACACTGGTCTCTTATTATTATTATTATTATTATCGTCAGTAGAATGAGTAGTAATATTGGTTTAATTATTAAATATTAGTTTTTTTTATTCATTACTACAGTATATATTATTTAATTATTATGTTATGTTATTTGCACTAAATTAAATGGGCTGGTTTAAACTTTTAACAATGATTTGAAGGAACTAGAAACGACAGTGTTTATAAAACTACAGGAAAGGCAAACAATAATGTGAAACTGTTCAGAGAGGAAAATATTAACTTTTAGGACAGGAAATCAAAATACACTTTTTTCCCCTGGCATTTACAAACTCACACATAACAATAATCAAAACCTTTCGATCTAAAACTTTGCTACATTTTTACATTCCTGTACTGGAAAATGTGCTGTTAGCATTGTTGTGGGTGTGAGGCTAGGGGCACAGAAGGTATACTGAATGAGATTTAGTCAGGAAATGTAGCCAGGGGTCAGGTTTAGTAAAAAAGCAGCCATGGTGGCTCTGCTAGAGTTATTAGATAACAGCTACCCACGTCCTTGGGGTGCTTCTCATAGTACGTCTCTACAGTCCAGAGAGTCCCAGCAGATAAGAACGCGACTCCACATGCAACATATCTGATTATCGGGTTTTGATTTATCAGTGAAGACAAGGGGTGCTCCATTTAGCCTCAAGGCATCGCTGTGCTTGTATGCACACCCAACATTGCTAAGACTTGTATTGTATATGTCTTTGGCATATTTGTTGTTTGAGCGTACCCATAAATGAGGGCAGAGATAGAAATGTTTATTTTTACTCCAGAATTTGTGCAGTAAGAAAATCTAATTATTTATATAATAATGTGGAAAATTTAAATCACACTTATCATCATGTTTAACATTGAGCTTTTCCTGTTGGAGCTCTATATTTGCCATTTCTTAGAATTTTCGATAAACAGAATTAAACAGATTTCTCATAATTCTTCCATCACAACAAGGGAATGTGATACGTCAGTAGAGATACACATCACAACATAAACAATAACCCCCATCTCTGAGGGACAACTAATGTAAGAACAGGAAAACAGGGTCCAGCTGTTAAAGACAGATAAACTTCCTAATATGTATGTATCCCTGTGTGTGTGTGTGTGTGTGTGTGTGTGTGTGTGTTTTAGAAATTCGTCAATTTGAACTGTTTGTGCAAGACATATATATGATATATATGTATATGAGAATGTTCATTATGATGATCCCAACATAACATTATAAAGGTTCTCATCTGATCTCTTCTACAAAATCATTGATTTAAAGTTATTTCATTAAGTAGTAGTACATTTCCCTTTCAAATTTCTTTAACATCCACCAGAAGGTAATGTACTATCATGTACTATTTTAATCAGGCCATAAAATTAAAAAGAAATTATAATTGAGTTGTATATTTCATAGACAAAGCCCAGCCATAGGTATATAATAACTGCATGTAAAGGCGAGTCAAATTTCCCATCTTTTAATTAAACAGTATAACATGAGAGGGAGTGCTGGGCATTGGTGGCTCGGTGTTAGTTTCTTGTCTGCCATGCGGAAGGCCTAGGTTTGATTCCCAGCCAATGCTCAAACCCCAGCCACTGTATGCAGTTCTGGTCACAAGCCTGGATAAAAACGAAAAGTTGCACCAGGAAGGGTATCCGGTGTAAAACCTGTGCCAAGTTGTTGTGTTCTTTCCAGTCGTTGAAAGACCAACAACAATAAGTTGGTCAAGCTAGTCATCTAATTAGGTGTCTTAGTTAGCTTCTGTTAATTTATGTTGTTTGTACAGTATGTAGCACCTTGGTCCAGGAGGAAAGCTGTTTCTTTTCACTGTATACTGAACTGTATATGGTTGAAATGACAAAAAAAAGCCTAATTGACTTGACTTGACTTGACATGAACAACATGCGAGCGAGTGCTGTATTGCTGGATATAGCATAGTCCGTATAAACATGGTATGTAGACACCATTTATTATCAACAGATTGTGATTGTGGAGTGAAAGTAGTTTTAAAACCTTACCAATAGTACAGTATGTAGCCTAAAGGTGCGGAGACTAAAACATGGAGGTGATGGATAGTCCCTTTGCATATCAGCTTCATTAACTTCTTGGATCGAGGTTAAATCCCAAATAGTGTTAAATGGAAAGCTAGTGTGCTATGAAAACTGTACAATCCATTTTCAAACACAATCATGTAAGAGTTAGAGCGAGATTTGGAATTCATCCTTGTGTTAGGAGGTAATAAGCTTTGTAGGCCATAAATAAAAGAACACGGATGGTTCAGATGCGATTCCATGACTTAATTAAATTACTTAAAATAAGTTATTAAAAAGTTAAAGTGTTGTTTAAGATGATGGAACATTATCAGATGTCTTTTCTTGCTAAATGTGCTTCTGTAATTGGATTTGAAAGTAGTTTGCGGCAGGAAGTTGCGCTCTCTTCAGTACTGCGCACCGTACAGAGCTCCTTTCACCCATGCTGCGGCCAAAAGTTAGTGCAATTAATGGTTATTAAACCACCTGCGGCACAGAGTGATACATATAGTTAAACGTCCCAGTGCTGTTACCGTCTATTATCACCACCCATGGAATGGCTCTCACCCAATCAGATTGCTCGATCAGAACTAACGGTTTTATAATGTCTGTTTAAAGATGATAAAAGCTTTCCCATTAACATCAGGGAGCCTCTGTGCATTCAGATAACATCTCTCTGGAGTCCACTCTCACAGCAGATAAGAATGTGGCCTGAGAGTGTTTAAAATATCAGTAAGGCAGATCTGCTCTGACGTCAGTCAAATTTATACAGTACGATAAAGAAAAATGATTTAATTTAAATTTATTTTAGAGTCGTGGGTGTTACTATATAGCGGGGGCTGCTGACGTGGAGGCCACTGATCGTCTAAATAGACCCCACCTATTTTTAAACACAGACACAGCTGATGGTTACTTCAGCTCCCATGAGATTATCATGCCATGATCTGTGCACAGACAAAGGACGTCCCACAGACAGAAAGAATAGCGCTGAACATCATTTGATTGCTTCCATTAGGACTAATCTGTCTCCATTGCTGTCCAGTCCTGTAGAGAGATGAAACAGCTGAGACAAAACATGTTAGGCCTGTTTTGTAGGGTTGTGGGGTTTTTAAGATCTAATGAATTTATGTAGTGTTTTACTTAAAAAAGAGTTATAATTATGTTTATTGAGTTAATCTTCTCTATCTTACATGTGCTATTTTATATTTAAAAAATCTGCATTGTCTTATTTCATGCCCTGCTCACAGAGAGTTATACCTTTTGTTCATCTGTGCACCGGGTCCCTTTTTATCACAATCTAACCTCAAATCAAATTCAAATTTTATTTGTCACATACACAGTCATACACAGTACGATATGCAGTGAAATGCTTACACGACTGCCAG